>JAPKLW010000962.1:128856-157474 GCA_026898455.1 Plectranthus barbatus | reverse complement strand
TTATGAATTTTGCTCTCTCAAATAAATATTTAAAGACAATGCCAAATTCAATGTACCAAAAATTGGACAAATGAAATGCACCAAGAAAGAATTTGGCCATTTTGGAATATGGGATTACATAAGATTTCGGATTCATTTATAATAAAATTATTACTCCCTCCGTTCCGATTATATAGTCCATTTTGATCTTGTACGTTTATAAAAAAAATATTAAATATTTAAACAACTTTCTAGCATTATTCTTATTAAAATATTAATTAACCTCTATTATTTCATTATATTACATTTAATAGCTTCATTTTCCAAGATTATTCAAGGATATAATTGTAAATTATCACATAAAAATAATACCAAATAAGAAAATTGGACCATATAATTGAAACATCTTAAAATAGTAACATGGACCATATAATCGAAACGGAGGAAGTATTTTTAACATGCATATACATTGATATATAACGATCATCTTTTTTAAAAGATATAAACAATTAATACTCCATCCGTCCTGTCAGATTATTTTCATTTTTTCATTTTCGTCCGTCCCGTTAGATTAGTCTCATTTCCTAAAATGAAAAAAAACCCTCTTACATCAATAAAATATTAATTTTACTACACTCACAAACATTAGTTATTGTGCCCGATCAAAATGAGACTAATGACCCGAAACAGAGGTAGTATATATAAATATGGCCTTTTAGATAGATCATTACCGTTGAGATTAAGAAAATATTGATTATTAAAAAATAAGTATCATTTCTCTAACCATAATATATACAACAATTAAGTATAATACATTTTATACATAACATACAAAATAAAAAAGTAATTTTTAAAAATTAATATTATAAATTTATTTTGATTTAACATAAATAACTTTTTTAGCACGTGAACCATTAAATTACCTAAAAATAGTGGCATTTTCTGCATTTATTATTATGAGAGAAACAAGTTCACATGCTGTCTGCTAAAATTTGTATTATAATTATATAGCTATGGTAGTCACGAATCTCTAGCCTAGGAATTTAATATTATCATGGAGTTTAAGATGGAGAGTTATGTAATAAAAATATTGATGGAGTGGAATGAAATTAAATTTATTGCACAAGTTTAATTTACCATGGTCCACTCCTATTTATTAAGTCTTGTGGGCTTCTTTACTCCTATTTTTACTATGTTTTTATGCATATTTTAATGATAAATATAATATGTATTATTGGGCTCAAAATTATTTGGACCAATAAATTACAATAAATGCAACTGTTGAGGTGGGGGCTCAAAGCAGTTTCGAGGTAAGGGTGAGTAAGAAACCGAAAAAACTGAAAATCAAATCAATTAAAAAAAAAATCGTTACTTTAGTTCGGTTATTTTGTTTTTGATTTGGTTCGATTATTTTTTTAATATTTTAATTTTCAGTTTTCAATTCGATTTTTTTTTTTTTTCGGACCGAAATAACCGAATTTATATATATACTCTCTTAAAAACTCTATTACGATAAGTTTTTTTTTGTTGGTTAATTTACTCGCTTTTGAACATTACATTGTTTATAATCTTTATCATTTTCAGTCGTTAGCAATCTGTTTATATCATCATAATAGCTTATTTAGTAACATGTTATTCATGTAATCTTGTTGCTTATTTTCTTGCAATTATCGTGATCTCAATGCTGGAATTGCTGATTTAAACTATAGTCGATTATATTTGGTCATTAAATTATTTTTTACAACAGTTTATATATATATATATATATATCATCTCTTTAACTCCACGTGGATATTTACTATTTCTTTTGATTATTTTATAAGTTTTACGATCGAATTAATTGAACCTCAACAACAATCATCTTCAAAGGCCGAATCAAAAAGTGATTGAACCCAAAATGATCGAAGCCCTAACAGGACAAATACGATGAGGCGTAGAAGTTGAATAAGCTAGAGTTGGGAATCGATGGTCTAACTAACTTCGAAGAAGTTTCAGATATCCCTGAAAAACTCGAACCTATAATTTATTGGTTACATATAATGTATTTTTATTACGAGTAAGGACAACCAACCAATTTTGATAGTAACATCAGTTTTTAAAAATAAAACAAAAAGTGTAAGTTAATAAAACTCCTTTAATTATAATTAATCACTATTAATATGACATTAAATCATTAATCATCAAAATTGGTAATAATATTTCATAGAAAGTTTTTATTTACAGTGTTGCGTTCCTCCGCTTTAAACCCTATCTTTTACATTGAATCATCAACCGGTGAAGGTCACCGGCGACGGCGAGTAGAGGCTCACGCGGGCGGATTACTGTACTTCGCTTCTGGTAAATTCTTCCTTTCTGTGTTGATTATTAACATGATTGATGAAAAATTCTCCAGGCACTCACTTGATTAGGTTAAGTAAATTTTGTGCACAACTGCGAAAAGTCCTAATTTGTGCGATATGGAATGAAATCTGCCACGATTCCGCAGTTATCGCGTATAAATTGAGCCCATAAACGCCGGATCGGAGAAACAGATAAATCCATGGCGGCGATTTATAGCCTCTACATCATTAATAAATCGGGCGGCCTCATTTTCTACAAGGTAAGATGCACTTTTCTTTTTCTTGATGCTAGGAACTCAGTCTTTGATGCTAGGAACTCAAGAAAAATCTTGATGTTTAGTTTAGGATTATGGGTCGGCGGGAAGAATGGATACGAATGACAGTTTAAGGTTGGCGAGTCTGTGGCATTCGATGCACGCGATCTCGCAGCAGCTCTCTCCCGTTTCTGGCTGCTCTGGAATCGAGCTTCTGCAGGCTGATACTTTTGATCTTAACTGTTTTCAATCTCTCACTGGTAAGAATCATTTTTCATTTATCTTATTTTGTCATTTTATTGCCTCTCTGTCTAAATGTGCTCTTCTTTGCATTTGGGTGGAGCTTCCACTGTCCTGTTAGAGCCAGATAGGGTTTCCCGAGTGCATGTGTAAGAAGAATAGGGAAAGAGAATCTATTGATCTTGAAGGTCCATAGTGTTTTTGATCTTACTAATGACAATGTCCATAAAAAAAATGCACTGGTAGGAAGTTCGAAGGTTTGGTTTTGAGCTTTAGTGCTTAACACAAGAATATTGCTTTCCTCATATAGGGATTAGTTACCACTTACCAGTCTTTTGCTGGGCCACTGGCATACATAACCTTTCGGTGAAACATTTTCTATGTGAATTATCTTATGAGTGATAGCTTTATCTCGCTAAACATGTTAAGGGTTCTGCATTTATGCGTTGTCTTTTTGTTTGTTTGTTTGTCCATTCGTATTAAATTAGTTAATTTCTTTCCTTTTATGAGTCAAGGCTATTCCCATGTCTTTAGTCAGTAAAGTTGGATATGCTGCAGCATGCGTGCCATTGTTCTTGTTTGTGGAGTATTAGCTCCAAGTGGCAAGCTTTAGGAAATTGGATTTCACTTCATTTGATGCATTATGCGCATACATGTGTTATAGTTTACTTAAATCACAACTGCTAGAAGTAAGGAGGAATGCTGCCATGAATCATGACCTGCTAGTAAATCAAGTTAGAATTCCCCATTACTGGTAAGAGTTGAGGGCATTAAGTTGGTCCGAGGAAGATTTCGAAGAACATGAAAACTATGACGTATAGAAAAAGTTCAAAATTCCAACTTAGAGAAATTGTCACCCTGCCCAGTAGAGTCCCACTGTTTATTCCGCAGAAAATCTTATATCCCCCATCAATAACTGAAAGATAGACACTCACGTGTACAAGAATACACTCCTGATCCCTTAGAATGCAATTACTAGCCCCAATTTTCTAGAGATGGAAATAAATTATAGAATACTAGCCCCAAGAATACACTCCTGATCCCTTAGAATCCAATTACTAGCCCCAATTTTCTAGAGATGGAAATAAATTATACTCCCTCCGTCCTAGCAGAATAGGTTCTCTTACCAAATCGGGCATCCCAACTAAATTGTTCTCTTTCTAAAAATGGAAACTTTTTACACTCAACAATAAAATATTAATTCCACTAACTCATTCTACACTTATAACTCTTAATTCTCGTGCCGAAAAGAAAGCGGACTATTCGCACGGGACGGAGGGAGTATTATATATTCAAGATAATAAAAACATCTACTCCTTAGTGCCACACTCTTTTTCCATATTCACCACTGCTAGCAGACACTCACAATGCGTTTCAGAATCAGGTGCTGAAATCAGCTAAGTAATGCTATCTCAAGCTTGAGTGCCATATTTCATTGTTTCACTTTACCGGCTCGCACCATGGGTACATTTATGATATCAGCATATATATAGGTACGATATCCATTAAGCTTGTCGTGCACTTATAATTGTCATTAATTACATTTGAACAAAATTGTAACTGGAAATCCGATACCACCCTATTGTTCGTTAACACGTAAATATGCTTTCTATTTTTTGTAAATTAAATATACTTTCCATATATATAATGAAAATATATATATTGATTTTTCTGAAAGAAGAATCCTAATGACAATGTGGCAGAATTCCCTATTCCCCTGATACTATTCTAAAGCTTAATATAAACTAATGACAATATGTCTTAGATAGACCAATTGAACTACTATCCTAATTGAAACTGTATAAAATAGGGCCCTAATTGAAATAGACTTTCTACTTAAAAGAATTGAATATTTAACTCAAGATTAAATGAAATAGATACTAGTCTACCATAGTCTTGAGATATACAATATCTTCATGCACATTCTGGGCTTTTATTTAATGTCAGTCTTTTAGATGTATTATGATGTAAATTATTGCCTTAGTTGAGCAATTCAATTTTGAGATGGTGAAAATTGGAGTAAAAAACTTAGTTTTTGGGCATTTAAGTAATGCCCTCATGTGCTCCTTGCTACAGATTTGTTGGCTCAATGCTAATGTAACAGTTATTATACCTTTTGCTTTCTTGAAAAGGATTTAGGTAATTTTTTCATTTGTAGACACGTGTGGTCCTGACAGTTGATTATTTAAACTGAATTTTCTATATTGTGTCTCTTGATTTCCGTGAACTTTGTAAATTCTGTTGTCTCGATTCTTGTCATTTGTGCAATAACTGAAGCTTATCTCTTTTATCATTTAGGTACTAAATTCTTTGTGGTTTGTGAGCCTGGAACTCTGCATATGGAGAATCTTTTGAAACAAATTTACGAGTTGTACACGGATTATGTCTTGAAGAACCCTTTCTATGAGATGGAGATGCCTATTCGATGCGAGCTGTTTGACATAAACTTGGCACAGGCAGTACAGAAGGAGCGAGTCGCCTTACTGGGGAGATGACCTACAGGATAACCTGATACCAGTGTGACAAACCTCTCTCATTTTCGTTTACTATAAGGTCCGTCTTCTTAAACATTTGTAAGCTTGTCTGATGTTCTATTTCTATACAATGATAATGTTGAGATTGGTTGTTCGATAACTCGATTTTTGCACTCTTGTTGGGCTTTGGAATTGCATCTTTGTTTTAGTGAACCTCTTTGGATTTGAGATCATTTGACCATAGGTACTATAGAGGAAATTAAATGAAGTACTCTAGATACAAAGTATTCGGTTATTGGGAAAAAAGTCAACTAGGACAGAACTGAGTAGAGTGTGTTTCATCAAAATCTGTAAACAACAGAAAGAATGAAATCACCAGAGTGGCTGAAGAAAGAGTTAGCACTTGATCTTGATCCCAAGCTTGATC
The DNA here is from genome assembly GCA_026898455.1 of Plectranthus barbatus. Classification (NCBI taxonomy): domain Eukaryota; kingdom Viridiplantae; phylum Streptophyta; class Magnoliopsida; order Lamiales; family Lamiaceae; genus Plectranthus; species Plectranthus barbatus. The sequence continues at coordinate 151,761 of JAPKLW010000962.1, read as the reverse complement.
ATGAGATTAAGACTAGAGGAAGGTCCCTTTATGACAAAGAAACGTGGAAGGTAATACACGACTTTAAAGATGTAACTCTTCCAAGAAGTAGAGTAGTGAATGGCTGAATTCATTAATTGCACGTGTCCACTTTGAATCAACAAAATATTTGAGTAGACATCTCAACCATTGCACATTGTAATAGGGGAAAAGGGTAATGACTACATTTTGTCTTCGAGTAGGTGAGAATGAAAGTTCAAACAGTGTCTATGTGATAACTCAATAGATTTACTACAGCAACTTGTGTTGAACTAAACGAGGTTTGAGTGGGTGTGTAATGAAAGTTCATGCAATATATTTGTGATTCGATACTCTTTAAGCAACTTGAATCTTGCTTCAGAGTTTTGTTCAAAGCTCGAAACAATAGTTTTATCAATTCAGGACACGAAAGATACTTTTATCATTGATTTAGGACCCGAAAGATTAATTCGTAATTTAGGACTTGAAAGATCTCAAAATTCTGAGAATTGTTTGATCTTTGGGTTCTGGATTGATAAATAATCTTTCGGGCCCTGAATCGTTAATTTAACTACTATATTTTGAATTCTGAATCGACAATTCTCCAATAATTGTAATATTTCAACACAGGAACCCGGATTTTCGAAGTTTTAAGAATCTGATTTAGGAATATTATTGGGTATCAAACTCGAGATCTCTTGATTCGAAAGGCACTTATATTATTTTTATGTATAACAATTAACATAATAGAATTCATAAGATACTTCTATACTAAGCCCTCCCGAATAGGAAGGAGATTATTACAACTATATTAATCTAATGGAATGAAATATTATTGGGTAAATGATGTGATTAATTATTTTCTAAATGTGGGATGTAGTCTAAGATGCATGCATCATTACATTTGAGCAAGTGTAGGATGCAATAGTACGTAGATGTCCCTTTTTAATGTTTCACCTAAATATCATCATCTATTTCTTGACAAATCATTTCAAATGTTTATCCCAACATCACCAAACAACTCCTTCAAATAATGTCTTTTACTTTATTAATTTTTATTCATCTCTTACATGGTTTTGTAATGTTATTTTTGACCCTTCAATGTTGTGGGATCCACAAAAAGTTTTCATTTTTTGTTTTCTTGAGATTTTGGCTTTTCCTAACTTCCTACCTACCTAGCTAGCAGCCAAAGGTTTCTTCCTTTTTACTTGCCATGTTAAAATATTTAAATATATTACAAATTATTATAATTTTTTAATTATATTACAAAGTACTCCCTCCGTCCCGGTAGTTGGCAGTAGTGATATGAATATTTTATTGATGAGTGTGAAAAATGTTATTTTAGGAAAATTGATTAATATTGTGGGACAGACGAAAAAATAAATGTGAACAATTTACTCGGGACGGAGGGAGTATGTATTTTCCTAAAATATATGTTGAGTAAATTTGACAACAGAAAGCTACAATAATTAATACTACTATATTTGTATGCTAACCTATAGTTTTGTAATTATTAATGTATTGTCCGACGAGCTATTTTGATTCTATTCAGATTTTTATTCCTGTCATAAATCTAAAAGAAAATTAACAATTTAACGTAATTGTTATATATTTGAAAAAATAATTAATAGTTTATATCTATTTGAACCTTTTGCTCTTTTTCTTATTATTAATTTTTAGATATTTATAAGATGTAACGATAAATATGATTAGAATGTTAATTTGATTTTTTGACCTCTCAATTATAAATAAGACACTTTATCATGATCATTAATTCGATGTGGGACAACCAATTATTATCAGTTGCCCCCTTATATCTCATATATTTGTTTTTATTATTGTGAAAGCTCTCATAAACTTGGTTGGTGCATTGTATCATAAATAAACAATTGATAAGATGATATATCGTAATTATTAATTTATGGTTGATTTTATACTACAATTCATAGCTTTTATTTATGAGTTTTATGTAAATATAACTATGTCAGAAATCGAAGACGTATGCAGTTTCATTAATATCTTCTTATATAATTAGAAAAAATATTATAAATAACATAAACAAATATTACAATTCTTTGGAATGAATCAATTCTCCTAAAAGAAGGATTTTTATCGATCTAGGACCAGTGGCGTATCCAAAAATATAAAATTGGGGGTACAATATATAAATATATTAAATTGGGGGTACATTATGTAAAAATATATATATAAATATTATGTAAAAATATTATAAATAATAGTAATGATATATAAATTTATAAAGGAAAAAATTCATTTTGGGGGTACAAGTGTACCCCCCAAAAGACCCCCTACATACGCCACTATCTAGGACCCGAAAGATAGTTTAATTATCAATTCAGGACTTGAAAGATCACAAAAATTCTCAATCCAGGACCCGAAAGATCATACAATTCTCAATCCAGGACCTCATATTGAGAATTGTTTTATCTTTCGGGACTTGGATTGACAAATCATCTTTCGAGTCCTGAATTGATTAATTAAACTATCTTTTGAATCCTGTATGAATCAATTCTCCTAAAAAAACCATTAATTTTAATCTCATCAACGTGTTTAAAGTATCATATTATAAATCTTTTAACTTTTGAAATACTGTTGAGATCATTGTTGCATGGATTAAACTTAAAGGGGTAAATTTGAATTCAGGGTTTCGTAGATTCGTATTTAGATAAAGAATTCATTAAGAATTGCAGAAGATGATCGAAGCGTGAAATTAGGGTCTTTAAAATAAGTCTACATTTGACCGAGTTTTCATTTTTATTGGATCTTCCAACTCCTATCACACGGGTCATCGAGCTACACGGAGCCCTCGAGTTCAAGTTGCTTCTAACGGTTGAGGTTCGATTTTCTCCTTTGAATATGAACCTATTGAGACGAGTGGTATCTAGAAAACTAATTTATGATCTTAAAAATCATTTAACATATAAAAAAAAGTCTCATTCAAGAATTTTGTATGTGTATCTCTTTAACTTATTTGATTGGTAAGTCGATTTTAGGATCATAACTCTAATTATTGCCCTCGAGTAGGCATTGGACCGACCCATGATAAGCTACACAACTTTGTGAAAAAAATAATAAATGTTCATATTTATAATAGGGTTGGTAATTTCTGATATGATACGAACCTGTACAATAATAATGGAGTTAAACACGATATGATGTGACACGAAGGATGACACACGGCACGAACACGAACACGATAATAAGCTATTAAGAAACCGAGAATTACAAGTTCAAACGATAATTAACTATTAACACAGAACGATAATTATTTGTTAACACGATATTGATATAAACACAGCACGCACACAACATAAACACAAGAATCTTTTAAGAAGTAAATAATAGGCAACGCGAACACGACCAGAACACAATATAATTTTTGGATAACACGATATATTTAAGAAGTAATTAATGGGCAACACGAACATGACAAGAACACGATATAATTTTTGGATAACACGATATATTATCATATAATATAATCCGACACGAACATGACACAGAATCTTGTGTTCTTGATAGGTCGACACGATAACGACCCAACACACACGAATTGCCAGCTTAATTTGTAATGCTCCTTATGTCCTGCCTCATTACTCTCATTTTCCATTTTCGTTTGTCCCGTCAGATTAGTCTCATTTTCTAAAATGAAAAAAAAAATCCCTCACATCAATAAAATATTAATTCAATTACACTCACAAATATTGATTTACTGTGCCGGGTCAAAATGAGACTAATGATTCGGGACGGAGAGAATAACTAGTAAAAAAAAATGGTGAAATAGAGTGGGAAAATCGAGGTGGAGGGAGTGTTGAAGATGATATACATATATACGAGGTACCCTTGTGATGGAACCCTGCCCCGACCACTTCCCCGTGTTCATCGGACCAAGGGTCCCTCCTCTCTCTCTCTCTCCACCACTCACCACTACCACTCTTGTGTTTGTGTTTATGATTTCCAAAATATTTCCCACAAACTAAACTACATGTCCAAACTCATTCATGTCCTATTTGAATAAATATTGATTTGATAGAACTTCATTATTAAATGAGTTGAAGTTTCAACATTATTAATTAGACAAAAGTTCAAATATAATGCCATTTATGGGTTGTTTTAAATTTTGTTCAAATTATTTAAACTCATGTAATATTTGTTCCAAATCAAATTATTATCTAAGTTCTTTTGATTTGAATGTTCAGTATGATAGCTCATTGTGTCTGATTTGGATTTTTGACAATGTAAACATTTTTCATTGATCGAAAAAATAATTTGGGTTATATTTGCATAATTTTAAAACAATTTGAGTGTTTATTAAACATTCGAATGGTTCGGGATATATTTAAAGAAATGCACATAGTTTGAGATATATTTGGACATTTTGACTTATTAGTTATATGACAAATAATTTAAGAATAATAAGCATGATAAATAATAGATTGACTTTTTTAGTTATAAGAAAAGATTAAGCATAATATTTTTCAAAACAAAATAGGTTAGACGCTCGAATATGGTATAAATTAAGCTGTTTATATTATAGTTGGTCAATTTATTTTTATTTATTCACATTTTAAATATAAAAGTATTATAAAATGATAGAATAAATATTATAGAATAATATCAATATAGCATCTTCATTTTTTAGCACTTATATATGAGTATACAATGAATATTATAAATATAATATAAATTTTAAAAGTTTGTTTAACCTTAATGAAATACATGAATTTTTAAATATTATTTGATAATAAATGAATTAAATTTGAATAAAATATTATTTGACTCGATTCATTTAAAGTCGCTTCATTGTGCACTACTACCTAAGTAAATAATATCCATACCTTTATTATTATTATTAACTAACTTTTTTCTTACAAACTTTATTATTTCTGACACCTATTGTTTTCCTGTGATTTGTGTGGTGGAAATCAACAAGGGGTGTCAAGAATCGAGACTTGTTTTGTGGGTTTTCTATTAAAAAAGATTAGAAATTGGAGATACTTTTACATTATGAATTTAACTGAATCGAGTCGCACCAAATGAAATATGTTTTTATGTGATGTTATTTGAAATTTGCAAAAAACTTTAGCAATGTTCATATATGGGACGGTGAGACATTTCCGTATTTCGAATGGAATTCTTGTTTGTGCACAAAAAATCTCGATCGGAATGGTTATTTAAAAATGAAATGATGTATTTACAAAATAAATCATTTTTTAGACTGAAGTTCCTAGCAAGAAACAAGCATGTTGCAGTGTTTATTTGAATTTTCTTGAAGATTTCTTTGTTGGACATTTAAAGACTTCTAATTTTGATACTATTTTTGACATCAAAATACTTATTTTGATTAATATTTAGATTAAGATTAGCCTAATTTTTATTTAGTGAACGATTTAAGATGTTTTGATGTTTTTTTGGTATATTTATCTGATAATATTTGTATATTGAAATTTGAATAAATTAGAAAAACAATCCAACTTTTTTATACTCGTAAGTGCTAAAAAATGAAGATGCTATATTGATATTATTCTATAATACTTATTTTATCATTTTATAATACTTTTATATTTAAAATGTGAATAGATAAAAAATAAATTGACCAACTATAATATAAACAACTTAATTTATACCATATTCAAGCGTCTAACCTATTATGTAACTTATTAATGCTTTTAAAATATAACATCTTCTACAAAAGCCTTTATGAGGAGCTTCAAGTAGATGAAGCTTGGGACCTTTCATCCAAATCTTTTGGGCTAAATTTTTTCTAGATCAAAATATAATAATTTTAATTTGTCTTTTGACTTTAGTTAATTGGAATAATCCATGAACTTAGAGTTAAATTGACATTTTAAAAGACCAAAGAACTCCTTCAACCACAAAGCTCCCTCCGAAGATCGATACATCATTGACATCGAGACATGATCACACAACTTGCACTCTTAATACTGATCAACAGTTCCATCGAATTTCATTTTTGTTGAGCCTCAAAATGATCTCACTCATTTTAAGTCAATTTACAGTAAATATGACCTGACAAGTAGAGTCAAAGTCCAGCAGTCCGATTGTTATCGACCCGAACATGCAATCAACCCGCTCAAGCAGCTGATCGAGTCACCTGATGCGCGACGATCGGCTCGACCTAGCGATCAAGTCACTGTTGGGTATCAGGCCTTGCCGACCCGTTCCGGCCTGTTACTCTGGGTCTCCGACCTAGTCCTGACTGGACTAGGGTTCCACGACCGGATCTACACCGGCCTTCAAGCTTGGACCTCCTCTGACTCGTCTTCGGCCTTAGATCTCCGAATCTGCGCACCCACGCCTCGCCGAATACGAAGGGACGATGTTACGGCTCAGAACTCACCTCTGTGAGTCCCTGCCATCCTCCGGCCACAATAGGGAAGTAGAAGGGTAGGCTAAGGGTTCGGGGCTCTCAATCGCACCAAGGCTCACCGGAAAACTCACTGGAGACGACGAAGGTCTAGAGAGAAGGGAGAGCGAACAAGTATAGAGAGAGAGAGAGCGGCGGAGTGTTTAGAGTTAGGGTTTCAGAATGAGTGAGGAAACCGAGTCAGGGACCTTATATAGTAGGTACCACAAATAACCGCTCCAACCGTCCGACCCGAACCGAGAACCAGGCCTTAAACCAATCCATAAACCCAACCGAAAGAGATGGGCTGGAACAAACCGGACCAGGGCAAATAAAAGGCCCAAAACCAAAGGCCACACCCCAATTACATTCTCCACCTTGACCGTGGTTGCAGGGACTTTCACTTATTGGTTGTCATCATCGCCGGTTGCCTAGCAATTCATGTACTAGGACTTTTGTAGGGCAAGGTATGGGTACACTAATTCAGGAGAAAAGTACCTGCAGCCACAAAGAAATGCCCATAATCAAATAATTTTCAAAACACCAAGTTACACAGTAGTTAAACTCATTAACTTCACAGAATTTCACACATAGTGATCAAGTATTACACTAAGTAAAGAAGAACAACACTATCACAAAGTAACAAGCTTAAGCATGTTCAAAGTTTAGGATGTTTTTACATGACATAAATTTCTCTAAAGGTAAGCATTTTGTACCCATATCCGAAGGATTGAACTCAGTTGCTATTTTCTTTAGTAAAATTATGCCCTTATCTACAATGTCCCTAATGAAATGATATCTTACATCTATATGCTTAGTTCTATCATGAAACACAGGATTTCTGCCTAATTGAATGGCAGATTGAGAATCAGAGTACACAATAGGCTTAGATTTAAGATACTCAATCTCAGAAAGTAAACCTTTTAGCCATATAGCTTCCTTAAATGCATGAGTCATAGCAATGTATTATGATTCAGTAGTAGATAAAGCCACAACAAGTTGCAATTGAGATTTCCAACTAATGCATGCACCACACAAGGTAAACACATAGGAGGTAGTTGATTTCCTATTGTCTCTATCATTTGCATAGTTAGAATCAACATAACCAACAAGTGTAACATCTTTGGTATGTTTATCAAATCTCAAAGCAGTGTGTTGTGTGTGCTTTAAGTATCTAAGTAACCATTTAAGGGCTTCCCAGTGAGGCTTACCAGGATTGGACATAAATCTGCACAATAAGCTCACACAATAAACTATATCAGGCCTAGTACTCACCATAAGATACATAACACAACCAATAGCATTAGTGTAAGGGACATGTTTCATTTCATCCACTTCAAAATCAGTTTTATGACACTGGTCCTTACTAAGTAAGAAATGAGAGGCAAGAGGAACATTGACAGGTTTAGCATCACTCATAGAAATTTTTTCAAGTATTTTGGCAATGTAAGCAGACTGGTTGAGAACCAGGGAAGATTTCTTTCTATCCTTAACAATGTCCATACCTAGGATCCTTCTAGCATAACCTAAGTCCTTCATTTTAAAGTGGTTACACAAATGAGTTTGAACAAGTTTCAAAGAGACCAGATCTGGAATAATGATTAACATGTCATCCACATATAAAAGAAGAAAGGTAGGTATGCTGTTCTCAACTTTAAAGTACAAGCAATGATCATGTATGGTTCTTTCAAATTTTAATGATTTCATTACATTGTCAAATTTAATATTCCACTGCCTAGGAGACTGTTTCAGACCATACAATGCTTTCTTTAATGAACAGATATAATCAGGATGCTTGGAGTCACAAAAGCCCTCAGGCTGATTCATATATATGCAAACATCTAGGTCACCATAGAGAAAGGCAGTAGTAACATCCATTTGGATTAACTCCCAGTTATAAAATGCAACCAAAGCAAGCATAATACGGACTGTAGTAAACTTAACAACAGGGGCAAAGATTTCAAAATAATCTATGCCTTCTTTCTGGGTAAACCCTTTAGCTACTAGCCTAGCTTTGTACCTAATTGATTTACCATCATGATTAATTTTATAAAGCCATTTACAGTCAACTATGGAGCTGCCACTAGACCTAGGTACAAGAGTCCAAGTTTTATTCTCATATAAGCTGTTCATTTCATCCTGCATAGCTTGTTTCCATTTAGAAGAGTTAGGAGATTGAATAGCTTGTTTGTAAGTCTTGGGTTCATCACCATCTATCTCTTCAAACTCATTTAAAGCATGCATAGTGAGATCATATTCATCAAATTTCATATTAGCTGTCACCAGTCTCTTAGTTCTATCTCTAATCAGATTATAATCATTAAAATATCACTCAATTGATAAGAATTAGAGCCCGAAGCTCCACCTTGATCAGAGACATCATGACATTCATTTTGATCAACATGCACATTTTCATTTTCAGAATTTAAACAATCAGATTCAGCATGTGTGATTCCTTCCCCCTGAATGTCATTATCTGACTGCTCCACCTTATTAGGAGTACCCTCTTGCATAGGGATGGGGTCTGAACTAGTCTTACATGGGAAAATAGACTCATTAAAGATAATATCCATACTGATTATGACCTTGTAGTCAAAATCAGACACATCCCAAACCCTATAACCCTTTGTACCCTCTGGATAGCCTAAGAAGACACACTTCCTAGCTCTAGGGTCTAGCTTATCACCTTTTTGGTGAATATAAGCTGCACAATCAAACACTTTTAGGTGGGATAGGTCAAGGGGTTTGTTTAGGAAGACAGACTCTGGGCATTTTCCACCAAGTGGGACAGAGGGTGACCTATTTATCAGATAGGCAGCTGTCATGACAGCTTCACCCCAGAAGGAACAGTCCTATGTCTCCTAATGCCACTTGACTCACACAAATCATCCATTTGATTGTTACAAAACTCTAAACCATTATCAGTTCTTAGAGTCTTAATTTTAATTCCAGTTTTGTTTTCAATTTGGGTTTTCCAGGCTTTGAAAGCATAAAATACATCAGACTTATGAGACAGGAGAAAAACCCAAGTTTTCCTAGAAAAGTCATTTATAACAGAGAGGAAATATCTCTTTCCACCTCTAGTTGGCTCACTAGCAGGCCCCCATACATCAGCATGGAGGTATTCTAATATGGTGGAGCTTCAGGGGGTGTTAGGAGGGGAATGAGCAGGGAAGGTGACCCTAGTTTGTTTTCCCAAGACACAGTGTTCACAAAAATCTAGTGCAGTGACCTTATCAGACCCAAACACTCCCTGTTTCTTTAAAAGTTCTAGGCCTTTATTACTCATATGGCCTAGACGCCTATGCCATAGTTCAGACACACTAAGTTCAGGGGAATTCACATTATTAACACGTGGATCAGATTCAGTGCAACATATATACAGGTTATTCCTTTTTTCAGCTTTAAAAACAACTAGGGAACCCTGCATTATCTTCATTAACCCCTTTCCCTGTTGGTCCCGGTTTTTCAGAGTTTAACACGTTAGCAGCGGAAATAATGAAAGAGTAAACGCTTTCTTGCACTTGCTGGTTAACCAACTGACTGGGACATGTCAGCTGGTGATTCAAGACTTAGAAAAATTTAGGCCTTGTTTACACAGTTATCAGTTTTCAGAGTATACACCAGCACTTGGGTGCTGGGTTTAAAATAAGAATGTAATGCAGAAAACTGATAAAGACAAAGGATTTATAGTGGTTCGATCAACTGATCTACGTCCACTCTCCAGTCGTAGCACTGGAAATTCACTAAGAGTAATCGGGTACAATTGTCCTACGATCTATCTCTAGCTGGTGAATGCCTCGTCCACCAGTTCACTAGATCAACCGCTCCCGGCCTTGTTTCCTTCTTCAACTCTGATCAGCTGGTGGAGTGCGAGCACGTCACTTCAACCTCCACAGCTTCACTGGGTGTTTAGTTCTCCCAAGAACGTAGCTTCTCAATACGGCAAACTGCCCGTGATAACTCGAGTGCTGGCTGGCACAAGAGCTGCTGTGAACTTCCTCGGAAGAGAAAGAACACCAAGGAGATCAGTAACTTACAAGCTGGAAGCTTGAAGTCTCGTGTTTGAATAAATCAACACACGGTAAGCTTTAAGAAAAGCCTCGAAAGTTGTATGCGCTTCTACTTGCTTGAGCGTAATAAATTTGTTGTCTTTCGGTAGGTAGAGAGTATTGAATGTTGATGGATCCCAGGTATTTATAGACGCGGGATCCCATTCAAATCTCCTAGCCGTTTGGACACATCCGGAAAAGGTCTCTGTCCTCGCATGTCCTTCTGACGGCGGCAGGTATGTTTTTCCGGAAAGTGCCATACTTTTGTCCGCTTTATCTGACATTGATCTCTTTATGTCAGAACGGCACTATTCATCAGTACGAGGAATCGAGACTGGTGTCTTGTAACTGATGGACTTTAAGGTATCCTTAAAGTCATACTCTGTCAGTTAATTCCTCGACGAATCTTCTTTTTGTCTCTAAGACTCTGGGAGAGAGAATCTGGAATTCTGCTGGTAACATCCGACTGGTAGATCATTCTGGTGATCTTGTGCTGGCAGTCTCTGCTGGTGACTTGCGCTGGCACAATCTAAGTCTACCAATATGTCTGATGTTAACTCTTGGAATCTCCCATGACTGGTGGCTTCACCGCTGGTGAATAGTGTCAGTGAGAACACGTATTCTGCTGGTAGGATTTGTCAGCCGCCTGCTGGTGAAATCCTTCCCAACTGGTGAACAGTAACCAGTCATTAGCTCTTCTCATGCTGGTGAACAGTGTCAGCACGAGTCTTTGTCAGCCGCCACTTGATGAAACTTTTCCCAACTGGTGAACAGTAACCAGTGGTAAGCACTTCTCATGCTGGTGAACAGTGTCAGCATGAGTCTTGATCAGCAGCGACTTACAACTCAAAAGACCTAAACAGGACTTTACATTTGAGAACTAGAGCTATCTAGAGACAACTGACGCTGGTAGGACTTAGGATTTGATCCACCAAAACTAAGATCTATACAAGTAGCTACTGAGGGAGGGAAACTTAGACAAATTTCCCAACAATTTCCCCTTTTTGGTGCGATCAAAGCCTAACCAGCGAGCACTCAGCTGATGAGGAAAGTTACAGAAAATTTCAGGGTTTTACAAATAAGCCTATTAGATCTAAACCCATGAAACCACTTCCTCACATCAGCTCTAACTAAAATCTTCCCCCTCAAACTAAGAGGGATATTGCTCGTTTAAAATATGAAAATTGAGACCAGAGCAAAAATAGATTTAAAGTATGTAGACGAGTGCTGGTGCTGATTACACTGGATGTGTAAGTTCAGCTGGTAAGTAAATACTTGACAATTGTTGGACAATGAGAGGTTGTCATCAACTTGTCAGTCAGCATTCCATTAGTGATGGAGCAATTACAAGTACAGGAATTGGTAATTGAATAGACTAGCTGATACATATTTACTTACAATAAAATAGAGAAACTAGACTATGGCTTGGATGATGATCCTGGTGATTGAGTTCTCGCGCTTGTGATAGACCTCAGGATCTCTGTAAGTGCGGCCATGTCTTGTTCTCTCTTCAGCCTTTCCTCAGCAGCAATCCGTCTCTCTTCCTCAGCAAGTCGGGCTCTCTCTGCTTCAGCCAGTGCTCGCACCCTTTCCCCCTCTTGGATCCGCGTCAAAAAGGTGGAGACACCGGCGGTGACGGACTCCAATTGTTGAGCAATTTCAGTTCGGAAGGTGGCCAAGCGTTGATCCATCCTTGCGTCAATAAGTGCAAGAATATGTGCTGGAGGATGGATCTCAGAGATGGGCTCCGCTGACGCTTCCATTGAGGTGGAAGGCTCCTCCGTTGCGGCTGCAGCCCTGGCTGGCGCTGATTCGGCTGGCTCCTCGGCTGGTGCTGCGGCTTCTGCTGGCTCCACTACTGGCACTGCTGCTGGAGCTGGCTGGACTTGTTCAAAAATGGGTGGGGCTGTGAATTCCACCACTTGCCAGTCCACATTATAAGGGACAAGGTCGCCCATTACGATCGGAACATTAGGGACGGCAGTGGTCAGCCACCAACTACGGGTAGGATCCTCCTCCACAATGTGGTCTACCAGCAGAGCGCTGGCAGCCATATCAAAGAAAATGGCAAAATATGGAGGGATCCGAGGGAGAGCGGTGAGGACCTTCAGGCGTCTGAGCGCGTAGATCAGCTGGTATCCACGGCTGGAGGGCTGGAACTGGAGGAATGGTAGCTTAACCATTTTTAGCCTAGGGAGGCCGGAAGTCCCAGTCAGCTGTCTGAATTCTGCAATTTTCCTCAAACGGCGCCTGATTCGCTTGGTAGACAGCTGCTGGTGCATTTCAGGGTCAGAATCCATGAATGCATTCGCCCACGCCTCCTCTGATCTCCAGTAACCAAGCCCTAGCCTGGCATACATAACAACTCGCTTCTCTACTGTCAGCTGGCGCTGGCACAGGTCGAAAATCCTCCACCTCCGGAACTCCAGACATAGTTCCGGATTCACCCTCCACAGTCTTCGGTAGCTGGTTATCATTTCATCATTGACGGCATTCTCCACCTCCGCCGTTATGTTTTCAGCATACTCGTAGAGAGTGGAATTGAAATAATCCATCGGCTGCAGGGGCAGACACCAGTCATAGATCCTCGAAGCGTATACCGACTGGTGGGGGAGTCCGCTGATGGGGATGATATTGAATGCTGATGGCTCAGGCACTCGTGAATCTTGAAACGCCATTGCCCCGCGGTGCTCCCACCGATGTACCCCTGTCACTTGTGATTGGAAGGTGTCTTCATCAATCAGTTGATGCTCTTGGATGCAGAGTAAGTATGGCCTCCTTCCATGTCGCACAGAACGTGCTGGTGCTGGCGAGGATGTTGCTGGTCGCCCAGAAGATGTGGAAGCTTCTGAAAGAGTTGGGCGACTGGCAGGATGACTAGCCTCATCTTCAAAATTAGGGAATAGATCCCTGGGCTCCATCCTCTGCACCATGGAGTGATGTGTCACCTCCTCAGCTTGAGCAGCTGGCTCCTCAGCCCTTGGCTCCTCTGCATCCTCAGAATCTGAGCTCATGTTCGAAAAACTCGCCAGTTTTTCCGGGGTGGTCGCCCGCACTTCTTCTCCTCCACTGGCACCCCCGTGCGCGGCCAGTGGGACTTCAGCAGTCTCCTCCTCATCCTGGTACTTATCCACAAGGGATAGTACGTCTTCATCAGCACCCACGACCATCAGGCGCGTAAATGATTCGTCTGAGAGGATCTGGCCTGGAGCTGGTGCTGGTGGCCTTTCACTTGAGGTTTGGGCAACTCCCCATTTGCCTTTAGCCACCTGGCGCACCTGCTCCGCCAGTTGCGCCTGACGTCTAGCCTCATTCTCAGCCTGTACTTTGGCATAGGCTTCATCGCGGGCTGCCAGCTCAGCCTCTCTTTTACGCTGGTCGGCCAAGGCCTTCAGCCTTGCCTGCGCCTGTTTCTTCCTTACAATGGAGGCTTGTTGCTCCTTCTTCGCTTGCTCCACCAGCTTCTGAGCCCTGGTCTGAACCCTCTTTCGCTTCCGGGTCATCCTCTCTATGGTCTCCTCCTCAGTCAGTCCAAGAACGGACTTCTTGACTGGTATCGAGATCTTCCCGGATGCTGGCTCATAGGCAGCTGCTTGCTGGGGCTGCTGGCGCTGGTGGGTCTTGGGCTTCTTGCTTGATCGGGGCTTGGGAGCTGGCACTGGCGCTAGTTCTTGAGGATGTATGCCAGTTGCCTCAGCCACCGCGTCCTCCATCGAGACAAATAGGGACTCGAGCTCGCGCTTTGTCTTCAGCTCAGCCCTAGCCTCATCAGTCAGTGGGAGAGCCACAGCTGGCACAGCCTCCCCTATCTGTTCTGGCTCCTCCTCAGATACAGATTCAGCTGGATCAACGGCCGTCCTGCCCCTCAGTCGTCGTGGCTTCTTGTAGTCAGGGTCAGGAAGCTTCACCTTGGAGACTGGGATGAAGTCTGAGGGGACCAGCCTCTCCCCTTGATCTACGCCCTCACCCATCTCCACCTCCAAGATGTGGCTGATCCTCAGCCCGAATGACACCGCGTGAAGAAACTTCCCGTCAGTCTTCACGGTGACATTCCTCTCAACATTCTCCAGCAATCGGCCGAAGAAGAATTCGGCCCAGTTGCCCAGTATGCCGTCTGCCAGGGCTCACATGACTGAGAACTTTCTCAAGCTCAGTTCGGCGTATGAGCCGACCTCGCATTGTAGCATGCGCACTACAATATCACACACCATCTGCCAGAAATCTTCCATTTCTGACTTCTTCATCCCCGTTTTAAAAACGGTCACCTCCGCCCTTCTCCACTGCTCCCACCTCCGCTGGAACTCGACCGTATCATCCCTATGATACGTCGCCACTTCCTCTCCTTCATTCCTCATCCCAAAGATGTTGGCGAGGTATTTAGCGTCGACCGTGATCAGATGGCCGAATACTGATGTTGTGAACGACTTCCTGTCGTCAGCAATGACTGCCCGAGCATAGAACTTGGCAACCAAATGAGGATGGAACGTCCTGGGAGTCGTCGTCAAATACGGGCGGAGCTGCTCATGGTCTATCATCTCCATCAGCTCCGGGCCGTGGTGCTTCTCCGCCAGCTTGTCGTTCAGAATCTTCTCCTTCTGAACTTGGGCTGTTCTGATCTGAGCGTGAGAGAGACGATGGCGGGTGGCTGCTTTATTCAGCGAAACAAGCTTGCTGAATGGATAGGTGTAGTCAATATCTTCTTCCTTTACAATGCCAGTAAAAGTAGGCACGTGGGCTTCGGCCAATGGCAAGTCTAGCTCCAAAGACTCAGTGGCAGAGGATGATTTATCATCAGCGGGGTTGGATGAGGATGCCATATTTTCAGGGAAATATCAAAGGAAGTTTGAGAGAATTTGAACAGAGTTAGGGTTCTGAAAATATGAGGGATCGTAAAGGTTAACCCGATGAAGGAGATCGGGTATTTATACGAAGGGCCATGCAGGATTAAACGACCGAGATGAATTCTCAGCAAGTAAGGATCGACGGTCATCAGCTGGCACGATTCCCTGTGGTGACGTGGGCGGTCGTGCTGACGTGGGCTACGCCGTGTAGCTGACATGGCGTTCTCTGATTGGTCGCAAATGTGCTTTTGACTGCGCAGTCACTGTGCGCATTAAATGTGGCATTAAATGCCGCATTAAATTCTGAGGTACGCACACGCAAGAGGATTTGAACAATCCCGCCATTTCTGCGACAGCTGGGACGACTCTTGGGCTTCAAGAGATCGTCAGTTGAGAGCTGGGACTCAACTTGTCATCAGTAATATAACTGGTCATCAGCAGGATATGCCAGTTGAACACTTCCCCCTGTCAGCATGGCCTCCTTACCAGTTGACAACTGGTACTTACGACTGGCACCCGAGTACTTGGATAAAGTGAGAGCTGGGACTCAATTTCATCAGTCGTAGGAAATTCGCCAGTTGTCTGCTGACAACTTGAAAGATTAAGAAAATTGAGAGCTTGGACTCAATTTTATTCCGCATAATCTTCTCTTCACTTCTTTATCATCACTTGGAATTGGGAGCTGGGACCCAATTTCGCTTCAACTGATGGTTTGTGCTGGCAACTTCGGAATGAGAGCTGGGACTCATTTCCTTGGACAATTGAGGGATAAGTTTCGCCAGTAGGAACCATCAGTGAGCTTGAGATACCACTTAAATAAAAACAACTAAGAGCTTGGACTTAGTCGTAATCAGCGTCCTTCAGAAGATCAAGAACAGAATGAGAGTTGGGACTCATTCTTCCTCAACACTTGGGCTCGCATCAATCTCCAAAAGACCGAGTTTGATGCACAACTCCTTGAATCTTGCTTCTGGAAGGGGTTTGGTGAAGATGTCAGCCAGTTGATCTTCAGTTCTGATGTAGTCCACGCTGACATCCTTCTTCTCGACATGATCACGTATGAAGTGATGTCGAATGTCTATGTGCTTGGTTCTGGAATGATGAACCGGATTCTTCGTGATGCACATAGCACTGTTGTTGTCGCAATAGATGGGTACACAGCCAGTGTCCACCTCATAGTCCTCCAGTTGTTGCTTGATCCAAATTATTTGAGCACAGCAACTGGCAGCGGCAACATACTCAGCCTCAGTGGTAGATGTAGCAACGGAGTGCTGTTTCTTGCTAAACCAGCTGATTAGCTTATGTCCTAGAAACTGACACGTACCACTGGTGCTTTTTCGATCTATACGGCATCCAGCAAAATCTGAATCTGAATATCCAATGAGTGTGAGCTCATCATTTTTGGGATACCATATTCCAAGAGATTCAGTACCCTTCAGATATTTCACTATCCTTTTGGCAGCTTCCATGTGTGACCTTTTCGGATTGGCTTGAAATCTGGCACACACTCCGACTGAGTACGAGATGTCGGGTCTGCTGGCTGTGAGATAGAGAAGTGATCCAATAATTCCTCGGTAAACGGTAGGATCAACTGATTCACCTTGTTCATCGAGAAATATCTGAAAACTGGTGCTCATCGGTATCCTTAGGGACTTAGTTTTCTCTGGGCAATATTTCTGGATTAAGTCCTTGGTATACTTCCGTTGACTGATGAAAATCCCATCATTTGACTGCTGGACCTGGAGTCCTAGGAAGTATGTTAATTTGCCCATCATACTCATCTGAAATGAGTTTTGCATCAGTTGAGAAAACTTTTCGCAGAGAGAGATATTCCTTGATCCGAATATGATGTCATCAACATAGATCTGCACCATTAGCATGTCACTTCCATCCTTGAGAAGGAAGAGAGTCCTATCGATCTTCCCTTTCCGAAATCCATTACTGGTTAGGAATTGTGACAGCGTTTCGTACCAAGCCCTGGGCGCCTGCTTCAATCCATACAGGGCCTTTCTCAGCTTGTACACTTTGGTGCCTATCTCAAAGCCTGGAGGTTGCTCGACATATACCTCCTCCTTTAGTTCGCCATTCAAAAAGGCGCTCTTCACGTCCATCTAAAATACCGTGAAGCCGTGATATGCTGCATACGCAAGGAACAGCCGTATCGCCTCCATTCTTGCAACTGGTGCGAAGGTCTCGTCGAAGTCGATGCCTTCACATTGCCTGTAACCTTTGGCGACTAAACGAGCTTTGTTTCTGACCACGGTGCCATTCTCATCTCGCTTGTTCTTGAAAACCCACTTGGTGCCAATCACTGACTGATGTGATGGTCTCTCCACCAAGTCCCAAACATTGTTGCGAGTGAATTCAGCAAGCTCTTCTTGCATGGCATTAATCCAATCAGCAGATTCTAGCGCAACTCCTATGGAAGTAGGTTCCATTTGAGATATAAAGCAACTTAGGAGCGCACTGCCGTGGCGAGTCTGGACAGAACCTTCTGGATCACCGAGAATAGCATCGGATGGGTGATCCCTCAGCCATTTGGGAGGACCAGCGACTGCTGGTGCCGGCTGTGAAATAGGTTCTTCAGTCCTGATGACTGGTGCTTCCACATTTTCACCAGTCGGAGCTGGAACTGCAACTGGTGGTTGACCTTCACCAGTTGGAACTGGAATTGCAACTGGTGGTTGACCTTCACCAGTTGGAACTTCTTCATCAGCTTCACTGTCTGACTGGCTTCCTGAACCTTCACCAACGTTGTCAGTATCAGCTGGTGCATCCACTCCAGCTGGTTCATCGTCATCTTCTGGCTCAAAGATTCCAGTCAGAATTCCCCCTTGATTTTTGCTAGTTCCACTCAGGGAGATTGAGTGTAAGGTCTCAGCAAGGTCATTTGCATCACCGACCTTCCCGGTTTGCTGATGGGCAACCGAGGGAACTGGTTGTGAAGATGATCCAGTCATAGGTCTAGTCGAACCAGTTGGTTGAGTATCGGAAGAATTCCTGCCCAACTGATCAACGACATCATTGACCTCAGGAACATCTTCAGCCAGTTGTCGTAAGGTCCTGCGCACTAAAGTAGCTTCATCAAAAACAACATTGCATGTTATTTCCACAAGTTTGGTGGTCTTGTTAAATACTCTATAGCCCTTGTGAGAGGGATGTCCATATCCGACAAAGACACCCTCATCAGCCTTAGGCGAAAAAGCATTTAACTTTGACTTGCCATTATTATGGATATAACATGGTGAACCGAAAGCACGGAGATGAGCTATAGAAGGCTTACGACCAAAATAAACTTCGTAGGGAGTTTTCTGGAGTCTGTCGTTGATCCCGCTTCTATTCTGAGTGTAGCAGGCCGTCACCAACGCTTCTCCCCAGAAACTCTGTCCTAAGCCGGACTCTGCCAGCATGGACCGGACCGCTTCTTTCAGCGTCCTGTTCCTACGTTCTGCCAGTCCATTTTGCTGCGGTTGCCTAGGTGTAGATCTTTCATGTTTGATACCAGCTTCCGCGCAAAAATCCATCAGCAGACTGTTGCAGAATTCAGTCCCATTGTCCGAACGAATCCGCTTCACCACAGCTTCTCTCTGTTTCTGAGCTTGGATGATCAACTCTGGAAGAATGATCTTCACCTCATCCTTGGTTCTGAGAAGCTTTACCCATGTGTAGCGCGAGTAGTCATCGACTACCACCAGCGAATATCGTCGTCCTCCAATGGTTTGAGGTGCTACTGGTCCAAAAAGATCCATATGTAGTAGTTCGAGTACCTGACTGGTACTGGGGCAGACTGGCGACTGGTTCTTGAAGGACTTCTTAGTTTGTTTGCCTTGCTGGCAAGCCTTGCAAATTCCTTCCTTCTTGAACCCGCCCTTGGGAAGACCATCTACAAGATCATGCTTAGTCAGATAGTTAATAGTTTTGAAATTCAGATGACTTAACCTTTTGTGCCACAGCCAGTTTGTTTCCATGGAACTGGTGGCCACGAAGCATGAGTCAGTCTTCCCGCTATGCCAGTCGACGACATAAAGTCCTCCTTTGCGAACACCTCTCAGCTTGGTCTCGCCAGATTCCTTGTCTTTGATCTGGCACTCTGATTTCTCAAAGGTAACTGTGTACCCGTAGTCGCACAGCTGACTGATGCTCAGGAGGTTGTGCTTGAGATTGGTGACAAGGGATACATTTATGATTCTGACATCGTCCTTCTCGATGCAGCCCTTGCTGATAACTCTGCCCTTTGAGTTATCACCGAATATGACTGGAGGTCCTTTGACCTTGGTAAGATCTGAAAATAGAAATTCTTCACCAGTCATGTGAGCGGAGCAACCACTGTCTATGATCCACTCGCTCGATCTATGAAGCTGTGTCGCATGATCCTGTACCTGCAAGAAAGAAATGAGATTCATTTAGGTCCCCGATCTTCTGCGGGTCCTGCAGGGTTAGATCGCTGGATAATTCCTTTCGGAATCCAGACTTGGGTGATTTTCAGCTTGGTTTTATCCTTGCTGACATCATTAACAGCCTTTCCCTTCCTTTTGAAATAATGAATGCGTTTGGTTTGGGAAGGTGAGGTTGTGTGTGTATCTCCCTTGGAAGTACGCTTCCGCTGGGAGCTTCGGAAATGCTTTTCCGGTACATTGAGTTGCCTTGGTGGTCCCTGAGGACATGGACCACCACGGTTAGCATTCATAGCCCTTTGTGAAAACTTTTGATTGGGCTCGTGCCTCTGATAGGTGTTCCTCCTATCAGGTATTGTCCTTCTCTCAGAATTTCTCTGAGATTGGGACCCCTTGTAAGTATGCTGGTGACTGGCATACTTAAGAGGTTGTGCGTGGAATCCCTTGACAGCTGGTGCTGGCTGTCGGATCCCACTGGCAGCTGACGCTGACTTCCTTGCCTTAGAATATTTCGGCTTAGTCTGCGTCCTTGGGTGTGCTGGCGTCCTGTCAGCAGAGGATCTTGCCAGTTGAGGATTTTGTCGTGATGACTCACCTATGTATCTGGACTTATGGTTCCTATGCTGATTACCCATTCGGGACTGACTGGTATTACCAGCTGGTGCTGATGCACTTACCAGTTTGCCCTTACCCTTACCAGTAGTGATTTGTTCGGGCTGGTTTATGCTCAAATCCTTTGTAAATCCTAACCCGGACTTATCAGAAGGCTTTCTCCAATGACTTAGAGCTGCTTCCAAGTCTTTTGAGCCTTTATTTAGAAAATTTATTCTATTTTCTTGCTCCAGAACGAGATTGTGAAAATTATCTCGCTCAGTTTTTGCAATTTGAAAATCTTGGAGCAACTCAAAGTGAGTCTTTTTCAAAGTGGCTAGCTCTTCACTGATTGACCTCGATTTTTCAATCTCCTTGGTCAAAACAGAAATTTGATCTTTCAGCGAAGCATTTTCGCCAGCCAAGACATTCTTTATTTCATAAAATTTTAAAAATTCTTGTTGAAGAATGTCTATTGTGACAGCTTCTGAGTCGGAGCAACGCGACTCAGAATCGTCTAAAATGTGAGAAGGCATGATATGCATTAGGGGAGCTGATGATTGTACCTGATCATCAGCTGCAAGTGCCTCTTCACTGTCAGCACTTCCTTCAGCTGATTCTTCTCCGAAGGCTGCCATAAGTTCCAGTAGAGCTTCCTCTTCTGACTCTTCATCTGACTCATACTCTCCGTCGTCATGGTCAGGAATGTCAGGAACTTCTGTCCTGGTCAGCATGGCCTTGGCAACGGCTTTCGATGCACGCTCTTCGAAGAGCTTCTTCAGCCTTTCCCGCTCATCTTTATCCACCTGTGGACATTCAAATTTAAGATGATCAGGGGATTGGCACTGATAGCAAGCACGGGGAGCTCTCTTGACGAATTTTCCGTCAGTTGAGCTTAGAGATACTCCCTGTTTCGTCTTGGCTTTCTCCAGGAGAACGGCCAGTCTCTTCATCTGTTGCTCAAGGTCAGCGATAGAGCTCTCGCTGCCTTTTGAGTTAGATCCCGATGTGGCTGGGATCTCTTTCTTCTGGTTGTGCTGGGCAGCAGGTCTGTCAGCATGGAAGGGCTTCTTGGGCTTCCATTTGAAGTCCTTCTTGACGAAGTAAGCTTCGTCTTGAGCTTTGATGCTGGGGGATCCCATGTTCCGGATGGCCTCATTCTTGTTTACCATCTGGATATCCCACTCGTGTGCCTGCAATTGAGCAAATAACTCCTTGGGAGTCATCTTGGACAGGTCCTTCTCCTTCAGAGCTGTGGTCTTCACGAACCAGTCCTCCTTGGGCATCTTGGACAGGATCTTGGCATTAAGATCTTCATTTGAGCACTTCCTGTCCAGTGACTTTAGCTCGCTGACGATGGCGTTGAATCTCGCCTCCATCTCCTTGATGGTTTCTCCAGGCAGCATCTGGAAGGACTCGTACTTGTCCACTGCAACCTGCAATTTGTTGCGTTTCATTTGATCAGTTTCTTGACATAGACTATCAAGGTAATCCCATACTCCCTTGGCATTGTCAAACTGGAGGGCTTCCTCCATCAGCGACTCTGGAAGAGAAGCCAGGATCAACTCGTGAGCAATGGAATCCAACTGATTCCGCTTCCTGTCCTCGGCGTTCCATTCGTCTTGAGGCTTTGGGAACACAGCAGCTGGACGATCTCCTAGCTGGTGCTGTATCTTGGTGATCTCGATTGGCCCTTTCTCCAGCACATCTTTCATTTCCGGATGGATGCTCTTCAGAGAAATGAGTGACCGCTTTCGCCATGTTGCATGCTTCTCAGGCTTGTAGTCGAGTAGCTTCGGAGTATTCATCTTCGTGTACCTGAGCTAATCAACAGACAAACAAAGGAGTGCAAGGAAACGTGGATCTCGGTCCTAAGCGACTCAGAAACAATCGGTCTATAAGAACCGACTGCTCTGATACCACTTGTTGGTCCTGGTTTTTCAGAGTATAAAAGATACGCAGCGGAAATTAAGTTAATTGTTTTCTTGCACTCACTACTGACTCACTCAGCTGACAACTGGTAACTGGTACCTGTCAGCTGGTTCTCGTAAGTGGTTACACAACTGACAACTGATGAGTCAGTTGGTACTGGTGCTGATTGCTAGATACACAGCTGACAACTGAGAAGTGTCAGCTGGTGATTCAAGACTTAGAAAATTTTAGGCCTTGTTTACACAGTTATCAGTTTTCAGAGTATACACCAACACTTGGGTGCTGGGTTTAAAATAAGAATGTAATGCAGAAAACTGATAAAGACAAAGGATTTATAGTGGTTCGATCAACTGATCTACGTCCACTCTCCAGTCGTAGCACTGGAAATTCACTAAGAGTAATCAGGTACAAGAGTCCTACGATCTATCTCTAGCTGGTGAATGCCTCGTCCACCAGTTCACTAGATCAACCGCTCCCGGCCTTGTTTCCTTCTTCAACTCTGATCAGCTGGTGGAGTGCGAGCACGTCACTTCAACCTCCACAGCTTCACTGGGTGTTTAGTTCTCCCAAGAACGTAGCTTCTCAATACGGCAAACTGCCCGTGATAACTCGAGTGCTGGCTGACACAAGAGCTGCTGTGAACTTCCTCGGATGAGAAAGAACACCAAGGAGATCAGTAACTTACAAGCTGGAAGCTTGAAGTCTCGTGT
>JAPKLW010000962.1:45534-108856 GCA_026898455.1 Plectranthus barbatus | reverse complement strand
TTCCACTCATCATAATTCATAAATCATCAAGCTTTATAAAGGCAGCTTGTTTGAATTTCTTAACTAAAAGTTATTCATTAATCAAATTAAATTTAACTTTCATAATATTCGAGTACTCTAATTAATCATACATTGACGGCTCCAGTAATTCTAGGGGGATTGGAGCAGGGATATTACTCGTATCCCCTTAAAGATGGGTAATTGAAAGAGCTATTCATTTCGAATTCCGGACTACAAACAACATAGCCGAATATGAGGCACTAATCGCCGGTCTCCAACTGGCCCTCGATCTAAAAGTAAGGAGGCTGAAAATCGAATCGGACTCACAGTTGGTGGTAAATCAAGTCCGAGGTGAATTCCAAGCAAGGGATGCCAGAATGCAAGCCTACCACGAGACGGCTAAAGGACTCGAATCAAAATTCGAGGAGGTAGAGGTCTCCCACATACCTCGAGAAGAAAATTTACATGCAGATGCTCTAGCTAACCTAGCAGCAACTGTAGGTTACAGAGGGAATCGAGCTATCCCATTAACCGTGGCACTTTGGCCAGCGACTCGAGACCAGGAGTATGAACCAATGGAAATTTGTCCAGTTAACAATGAACAAAATTCATGGATGAATCCAATTGTGGAATATCTAACTACCGGAGCTCTACCACAATCTAAGACCGAGGCCACTCGGTTAGCTCGAAAAGCGGCTCATTTCACCTTAATAGATCAGGAACTCTACCGAAGATCTTTCCAAGGACCTCTACTAAAATGCATATCCGAGGAAGACAGTATTCCTATTTTAACCGAGGTACATTCCATTAGTTGCGGGAATCATTCAGGATCCAGAAGCTTAACCCACAAAACCATAACAGCAGGATTCTATTGGCCCACACTTAAAAAGGATGCCGAGGAAGTAGTTCGAAAATGCGATAGTTGCCAAAGATTTGCAAATTCAACACACTTACATGCCGAGCCACTTCACTCGAACACTCCAGCATGGCCATTTTGTCGATGGGGAATTGACATTGTGGGAAAACTGCCTAAAGCTCCAGGGCAAAAAGAATATCTCGTGGTGGCCACCGACTCATTCACTAAATGGGTCGAGGCCGAACCATTATCGAGGGAACGAGATACTGAAATGATCAACTTTGTGTGGAAAAATATAGTATGTCGTTTTAGATTACCTCGGGAAATAATCAAAGATAATGGACGACAGTTCACAAGCAAAAAATTTAAAGAATATTGCGAAACCCTTGGAGCTCGTCTATTATTTTCTACACCGAGGTACCCGGAGGCAAATGGACTGGCTGAATCTTCTAACAAGACCATCATCAACATCTTGAAAAGAAAGCTAACAGCTAGAAAATCAGCATGGGTCGAAGAGCTCCCAGCAGTCTTATGGGCATATCGAACTACATTCAAGACGACTACGAGCGAGACTCCATTTTCATTAGCATATGGGGTCGATGCAGTATCACCAGTTGAGGTTATCCAGAGAAGCCCACGAGTCGAGCTGTTTGACGAAGAACATAATCAAAAAAAGCTCTTCGAATCTTTAGAGTTGTTAGACGAGCAAAGAATGAGGCATCTAGCCAAATGATGAAGAACCAAAGAAGAGTGGAAAGATTCTATAATAAGTCAGTTCGACTAAGAGCATTCCGATTAGGAGATTGGGTCTTAAGACAAGTCTTCCAAAACACACAAGAACTCAATTCAGGAAAATTTGGGCCGAACTGGGAAGGACCTTATATAGTCAGCTCGATCGTTGGAAATGGAGCCTATCGACTAAAAACTTCCGAAGGAAAAGATATTCCGAATGCATGGAACGTCAAATACTTGAAAAAGTATTACTTCTGAAGGACTTTGAAGGAGTAGCTCGAATTCGAGAAAATATTCTAGCAAAGATCATAATTTGTATTACTAGTTCGAGCTTGTCAAGTTGTAAAATCAATTTGAATCTTGATTCGATTGATTCGAACAGCAATACATCAATAAATAAAGTTTTCTTTTGCAAATTGTCTCATCGAGCTACTCTCGAGTTTTATTCTTTTCGAGCTTCTCAAGATTAATTGTTTGTTCGAGCTATCAAAATACATAACAACAATTAAGAGAAAAAAGGGATGTTTCATTAAAAGAAATGATGCCCTTACAAAAAAGAAGAACAGAGGGTTCTACAAAAAAAAAAAAAGAGTTGTACAAATTTTGTTCAATGTCTTAAGTAGTTGGATTGGATCCAGTCTGGTCGAGATCCGGGTTCGGCTGATTATCAGGATTTGCCTGCTCATCAGGGTGGAGGCTATCTTCCAACTGCTTCGAGAAGGCTTCATTATTTGAATTATCTTCTTCTTCCTCGTCCTCGGAAGCAGCTGGGGTTGAATAGATAAACCCCACGTCGAGCTCCGGATGCTGGGTAGAGATGGCAGATCTGACCTTCCTCCGAATGAGATCTTCCATCATTTTGAATGTTGATCCACCAGCAGGAGTCGAAAGCAGCCGAGTAAAATTCAAGCCTGCACCCGAATCTCGGACTGACTCGAGCTCGCCCTTGACCTGATCCAATTCCAACCTCAGTTGGACCTCAACCTCCTTTCTGGCCTGCACCTCGGCCTGGAGGTCCTAGGAGAGTTTGCCGGTGTGGTCTCTAAAACGAGCCAGCTCTTCGGCGGCCGACTGTTGGTCCCTGGTCAATTTCTCGACCAAGTCCTGCGAAGCTTTAAGCTCCGCAGTGGCAACCGACAGCTCGGTGACAAGATGATTCCTCTCTTTGAGGACCTCGTCCCTATCCTTCTCGGCCTGGATGAGGTCTTTGCGTTCGCCTTGAAGAGTTCGGAAGCATTCATTATAATCTTCCGCCATACCGCAAAGGCCCTGATTAGCACGTAAAAATAAACAGGAGTGAATAAATGGTCGAAGGATATAACCTAATAAATGAACCTCGGATCAGAGGGACTTACCATCAAGCACATCTGGGCATTATCAAAAAATCAAACCCGAGCCGGGGACTTAGTTGGCCGTGGAGGACCCTTGAAAAGCAAGTCAGCAAAAGTATGGAATGACTCGACTGCTTTCAACTGAGCCTCTTTATAAGCCGGGGTCTCCAGCTCGGCCTCGGTCTCCTTCCCCGGCCGATGCGCCAGGGTTAGCTCACCCTCCCCCGCGGTTAAATCATAAATGTCCTTCTCGTCCGGAATAACATGTTTATCTTTCTTCGTTCGCCGGATGGGAGGACGATTTTCCAGAATCTCGGTAGACTCTTCACCCCTTCCTCTCTTTCGATTCTCGAAAGTGGGAGTCAGCTCGGGGGGAGTAACCTTGGCACCAGATGTGCCACCGACCGAAGTCTGCCCCTTGACTATGGCCGAGCTCGGGCCCTGTCGTTTGGGGACTTGGGTTTTCTTCTTCCTCCCTTTCTTCTTGTTTTGTTGCTCTTCCTGAAATTTGATCAGCTCGTCAGGGGTGAGGCGCTCCATTGGATCGTCGATACCTTCTATGCTCAAGGTTCGATGTCGACGGAGAGTCTCAAAATCCCGAACCGGATGGTTGAAAGCTTTCTGGATTCGGTTCGAACAATACTCCGGGATGTTTTCTCGTTTATGCCCTGCAAACATTAAAACAAAGGAATAATGAGTAATAAGGAACAAAATTCGAGCTCGAGGAAAGCATACAACACGTACTATTCGGAGTACGGAGCACCCCACTCAGCCCGGGAAAATCATTGGGAATTTGGACGAAGAAGAATTCTTGGATCCACTTCTTTGAATTCGACTTCGTCCCCGTAATCATGGGAGATCGGTGATGTGAATGCTTCGAAAAGTAGTAATACGACTCTCCGTTCATCGTGATTAAGTTATACAAGTCACTCCATTCAGTTAGAGTCGGCTCTTCCAACCCAGCATCTCGGAAAAGAAGATATGTACCGAGCATGTGGCACCATGCAATGGGGGAGAGCTGAATGGGGGCCAAGTTATAGTATTCTAAAATATTTACAAAAAATGGATGAAGAGGAAGACGAATACCGAACTCGAAGAATCGAGCTGAGAAAGCCATAAAGCCAAGTGGCGGACGATGGGCTCGTTGGTCGGAATCGGGGGCTATTGAGTTTAACCTATTTGATAACCCATGAAGGGCGAAGAGCCTATCAAGTTTTATACGGTCGAGGTCCGATGGAATTAATTTCAGACTACCTACAATATCTCGGTCATATAATGGAGGGAAAACACCCAGGGATAAGCCAGAGGAATGTTCTAAGGAAAGGTCAAAAGAAGAATGTCGATCTTCAACCTCGACATTTACAAGAGCATTTTCTATCCTATTCAAAGGCTCGGGGGCTTCGAAATTCAGTTCGGTTTCAGTTTCGATATCAGGATTCTCCGCAAAAATATCCTCAACTAACCTACTGCTAACCTCGGATTCAGAACTGTAAAACGAGCTACTACTGCTATTACTCGAGCTATTGCTAGAACTCATTCTTTATAAAAATAAAAAGAGAAGTTCGAAGTTTACAGTTATATATTAACCCCGAGGTCGAGCAGTGAAAAGTTCGGCTAAAGTTCTGTTCCGAGGTGAATTTACGAGGTGCGGGAGGTAAAAGTAAAAACTGAAAATGGAGGAACTCAAGCTATTTATAGAGAAATTACTCTAGAAATCCGCGCACGACCTTCGAGCTCCGCCAGTAAGCGTGTGACACCTGTCAAAAATTCAAAATTCAAAAATTTATCCGATCCCGCCTCGGGGAAGTTCAACTGCTTTTAGGCGGTAAAAATATATAATTCGAGCTAAATATGTTCGAAATCAAAGAGGTTAAATTCCAAGCTCGAGCTCGGAAAGTTCAGGTTTCGAGCTCTTTTAAAATAAAAGAAAAAGAAAAGAAATCAGGCATTGACGCCCTTGGCCGGGTCAGCCATCAAATTCCGAGGGACTTAGGATATCGAAGTCAACATAACTTCTATCTGTAAAAGTTTCTCAAAGGCTATGAATCTGAAACAACGAACCCAGTAAACAGCCAGGGTCTAATTCGGCATAGCATACCCATGGGTCCGAGGTCGCTCCTCGATTGACTCGTGAGAAATCACTTGTCATTTTCAAAAGTTGCAAGGGGCATCCTTTGTAGAACATGTCGGGTTTAGCCAACCGCGGACTAGGGATAATCGTAAGTCGAACCACGAGCTTCGCAGATACGCCCGAAATAAAAAATAAATATCCCTAAAATTCGTCGAGCTAAGTCTCACGATACGGGAAAAATCCTCTCCTAAACATCCTCGAAGTACGAATTCGAGGTAGGGAAAATCAATTCTTTTTGTGATTTTGTACAGGAAAAGGAATCATTGAAATTAATTACTTCGGCTTCGCCGAACTCCAAGTAGTTCGGACGAAAGCCAGGGGGCTGTTGTTATGACCCAAAAATGAGCAAGCCCATTTTGGAGTCCAATAAGACAAAAAGCCCAAAAAGAAGAAGTGTGAAGCAAATAGTTCAAGACATGAATGTTCAATGAAGACAATTTTCGAGCTCGAACTCATAATTGACCGAGCTCCTTATTCGCCGAGCTACCCTTCAAACAGACTTCTCAACTAAAGAACTACTTCTCGTGGATGGATTAATTCGTTCGAGCTGAGAGCTCGAACCATATACTTGAGGAGGCGTTGACTAAAACAGCTTAGCACGAGGGATGCGGCCATTCAAAGTGTCGCTTCGCTCGAAGCGTTGTATCTATTAGTCAAGGGTCGTTTAGCTCGATTGGATTCCTATAAATAGGATCCTCATTTATTGTAAAAGACACATGCAAACAAGCAATTAATACAACATTTAAAGCAATACAAATACTTTCAGCTCTACAATTACAGTCTGTTCTTATTTCATTTATTGCGCACTTATTATCTCGCAGTACTTCAATTTAGTATTCTTATAAAAAAGTAATCTCCAAATTATTGAGCATCAACAACCTACATTGACTATTCAACGGTCAACATGTCTCATTACAAGCAAACAATTTTCATCGAAAAATATTCAACTTTTCCAACCTGTCCATGTGAGAAGAGAGATTTTTTTTTCATATCTATAATAAATATTGAGATTTCTTTAGAGAGTTCCACTCATCATAATTCATAAATCATCAAGCTTTATAAAGGCAGCTTGTTTGAATTCCTTAACTAAAAGTTATTCATTAATCAAATTAAATTTAACTTTCATAATATTCGAGTACTCTAATTAATCATACATTGTATAAAAGAGCATAAATAATTTCGTATTTGCGATTTTCATTTCATCAAGAATTAATATAATTAAGATAGGGAAGAAAATAGTTAACAAGATTCTAATTCTAATGTTTTGAAAAAAAAAAGACTTTGATTCTCATTTAGTTTCCTTTACTTTATTTAATCGTCGGCCCCTCTAAACCATAGTGAAGGAAAAAAAAATCGAATTAAAGTACTGTTATATTGTTATTTTTTTCTATTAATCTAAAATACAAAATATATATATATATATAATGATACTTGGGTATGTCAATTGGCTCCTTACACCTAGCTTTGGGTTAGCTCGTTGAACCGACAAATTTATAATTTATTTTTATTATTAACATATACATTTTTTAATGAAATATTTATCATCTCTGATAGAAGACTGGAAATACATCACAACATTTATACATTCATCAATTAAAATATTAAAATATATTATTTTATTATCTTATTGATATTTGAACATATTTAACTTCATAATTAAATATCTTTCAAATACTTGATTATCCATTAAAAGACTCTTGCACTCGATACAATTATATAACTTAAAGCTCAGTTATTATAAGTAGATTCTTTAACCTTAAACTCATTTTTTTGATGTGGTTTAATTGGATTAACCTGTCGATTCCGTACCATTTTAACTTTTAGCAATTGAATTTGGACTTTTAAATTCGAATCAAGCCAATACCCTTAGCATGAAAAATTTTCAACAATTATGTTAAGAGAATAATTCTAATACATGATCTAGCTAGCATTTCAAAATCCAATGGTGGAGATAAAAACATCAATGATTGAAAATCATATGCCTAATCAATGAAACATGATTTATAAAACAATTAAACATGAAATATTGATTTTTTAAGACCAATGATTTAGATTTATTCTTATGTTGCACAAACTAAGTTTTAACAAGAGATCCACCCCTAGCAAGTTATTTATAAATTCAAATTTGGGTAGAAGATATTTGATATTTGATTTGAATATGATATATGTATGTATATGTATATAAAATTAAGGGCAATAATTTGCAGGTATTGCACGAGAAAAGCAAAGCTAAAAAGGGTCTAAAAATGGACGAAAGCAAGCAAGAAATCGAAAAAACCCTAGTTAGGGGCCTCTGAAGCTGTCTGTCAATTGTCTATTCTTCCGCCCAAGGCTTGTGCAGTACGCAACAAATCCCTAATTTCTGCTCATCATCACCGATCACCGATCACCTCTCTCTCTCATCTCTCATCTCTCATCTCTCTCTCTCTCTCATCCACCCTCACACACACACACAGACATTCTATAATATACAGTAGTATTATGCAGCTCCCTTCCTTATCTGTATGGCAACTGCTCTCACTCAGTGTGTATTTAATTTTCTTCCATTTTTGGCCACCGCCGATTGCGATGCTTAACTGTTACCCCCCCATCTCCCTCCCCTCTCTCTCTCCTCTCTCTCTCTCTCTCTCAGTTAATTTGCAGATCTTTTCTCGCCAGCAAACCCTGAAATCTCGCCTTCATTAGTCTTCATCACCTCTATAAATAACCACCACCTTTTCACTCCTCCATCATCACTTCCAATGCCCCTCTTCTTGCTTCTCTCTCTCTCCTCCCTCTCTCTCATTGCATTAGGTCGAAACCCTTTTTTCCTTTGCAGAAATGAAAGTAGCCCTTCTCTCCAATCTTCTTGTTTTTGTTATGTGGGTGATTTCTTTCTTTTTACTTTTTTTTTTTCTTTCTTTTTTCCTCACTGATTGAGCTAGCCCACAAGCTTTGGATTTTGAAGCTTTTCTCTTTATTCTTTTCTCAATCCCTTTTCTTTTGCTCACTAGTGATGTCTAATTAGGGTTTTCATCATCCTTGAAATCCCCCAATCTACGTACACTGTCTGCTGCCTCTCACCTTTTCTTTTTTTTGCATTCATCGCATCCCTTCTTTTAATAATTCTTATTACAGTCTGTTAATGAACAATTGTCTGAAGACAGAAGGGGTCTGATCAGTCAGTTTTTGCTGATGGAGCATCATCAAGATTCACATACCTTTTCTAGGGCTACATGAGAGTGTTTCCCTACTTTTTCTTTCCTATTTTTTTTTAAATAAAAAAAATAGAAAAAAAAAGAATTTTCACTCTTTTTGCTAGCCTGGGAATTATATATTTGAGAATCTTGATGATGCTGCAGCGGCAATGAATGGCTAAATTTTATATTTCCATGAAGAAAGATCATCATACGGTTTGAATCTTCCCTTTTTTTTTTTTTGGATTTGAATATGGTATGTATATATGATTTTAGGGTTTGATAAAAATTGTATAATTTTGTTGCATGATTCTTGTCATTGATTTTATCTATTTACTTGTTTGTTTTTCTATAAATTAGCTGTACATATAAATTGATAAGTTATTATTTGTATGATAAATTGTTCATATTCTTTAATAATCTTGTATCTATATATGTTGTTCATAGTTAGGCCATTTTGTATTATTTGATGCCTCATTTTGTCACTTATTTTGTAAAATAATTCTTGATTTGATTCTAATGTAAATTCCTCTAAATTGTTCACATCGCTTCATGTTAAATCTGATTATTTATATTTTTGTTTATTTTTGACTAATGTATGGAAGGAATTATGTGCACGTATGTTTTATCTTTTTCTCTTTCTTTTTCTCAATTATTAATCATGATCTCAAATTGGTAATTCCAATCTAATCAATGCAACAGTTTAGATTATTAATTTAATGTCAAGATTTGTAATAGAGAATAAATATAATGTACCAGTCTTATCGAAGTAATCTCGTTTTCCCATTTTCTTTACGGATATAAAATCACAACATTAATTTGGATCAGTAATTAATTAATTTACGTTTCAGGGTTTTTCTCTCAAAATAATAACAATATATAAACTCATACATCGCAACCTCCGACAGATATCTCTTTAGAAAAGATGATTTCCAAGCAACATTTAATATGAATTTTAGTATTAATGTTGTTTCCTTTTAATTCATTCATTTTTTGCCATATAATTTAATCTGAAAAGATAAAATTTCATATAATTTAAGTGCAATTTTATGGTTCTGAGATGAGAATTTTATGGCAAAGGCTTTCTATACAATGCAGAGGATTTATGTCTGAAATAGAAGAATATGCTCTTGCCGAAGCCCGTGGATGAAGATGAGTCGAATTTTTTTTTTTCCCAGTTTCTTCAACTTTGTAATTTTTTTTATTTTGTTAAATTAAATGAATATCTTACAAGAATTTTGGATCGTCGACTGTAATTATATATATATATATATATATATATATATATATATTTGAATGTGTTGGTACATTTTGTATCTTCCAAGTAGCTTTAGGAATTATATTTGAATATAATTGAGTTCATAAAAAATCTTTGTTTTTTTTTTGAAGTACTTTATTTTATTTAACCTATGAAGATTTATAAACAATTAAATAAAAGAAGTATTTTTTGAATATAATACAGTAATTTAGATTCTATCCAACTTAAGATGTTTTTCATTGTATTTGGAATTCAATATATAATTTATTGGACATAAACAAGTCGCTTTGATTAATTGTGGATCAAATAAACAACCAAGAGGGATTTCTCAAATTCTATTTCGATTATTTTTAATGAGTTACCAATTGCTGAGCTCTAATAATTATTTTCACATCATTAAATACAACGATGACTATTAATTTTTCAAAAAATAAAAAAAATTAATGACTCATTTAATTTGTAGCTATGTTAACTTGGTGGTTAATTTTGTAATTTTTAAAATCTATATTAAAATTGTAACTTGGATGAAAGTTGACCGTTTCCCTCTCCATAAACCCTAAAATATTTCTCATGAAAAGGAAAAGAAAAAAAAAAAAAACAGAATACTAGGATTAAAATATAGGGTGCAGTTTTCTCAAATATAATTATGAATTACTTATATTTGTAAATAAATTTCAAATTATTAGTTTTATTTCCAGTTTATGATCGAAAGCAAAATCCTACAACTAAAAGTTGACGTTTCGGTAAAATTCTTAAACAAATAAATATTATATTTTAAAAAAAATCACGAGACACCCTAAATATTCTTGTTTCGTTTGGGGTTTTTTCAATTTTTAATCTTTGAATTTTTGCTCTCATTATAAATTTGAGACAAAATTGTTCATTTATTTTAGATTTAGAAATACATATAATTGATAATATATTTAAGAAAATCATTATAATATATAATATATTTTCATATTGTTGAGGTTCGATTCATAGAAATACGGGCCCCGGGGAACTATTAATCCAAATAATTCGGAGTTGCAGGAAATAACCAGCAATGATCGACAATAAGAATAGAACAAATACAACACGATGATGCAAATATATGATGAGTAACGATTGAGACTTTATAATAACCGGACAGATTAATAAACATCGCTAGATCAAGTAATTTAAATAAGAAGCAAAATTAAAGCAATTATCCAATTGATCGGACAAGGCAAAGAGATATTCGGCAAGGTGTAGTCGACAGCTCGACAGAGAATGCAAGATTAGTATGCGAATATTAAGTAAGCTAAAGAGAACTAGATGTCAGTTTTTGACTTACAAGTGTTTATATATAGAGTTTGAGGGTTCACTAGGGTTTCCATAGCGTACGCCAGCGCCGTTGTGGGTAGTTCACCGGTCTTCTCGGGGTCGTTGCAACGTTTCTGCCATTAGTGGTTTCATAAGCCTCCACGCCCTTATTTAGATCTTCTCTTGACCTTTGTGTAGCTTGATTGAGGCAGCTCCTCGCTAGTCGACCTGCTCCTAAGTTCCCTCTCCTCGGTGAAGTGTTATTTTCAGCTGATCGTTCGCTGTCGAACTGAACTGCTTCCCGCTTAGGTCGGACCGCAGTCTGTTGGACTTACGGCTTGGTTGGGCCCTATTTGGGCCTTCGAGATGAGTCATTTGATTCGTGACCCCAACACATCTTTTACCCTAAAATTTATTAACTACTCAATATATTGGTAGCACTCATCTCAACTCAATTAACTCTTTTTTCATATAAAATATATAAATTAAATTTTACTTAAACTTGAACCTACTAAATCACATCAACCCTAATTAAATCAAAGAAGTTTGCCTAGCAAAGACTCGAAATGCGTTGCGCAAAACTAAAAAGCCAATTGAGAAAAATTACAAAAGAATTATTTTCAGAAAAGAATAAATAAATAAAGTAGCATTATTATTATTATTAGTATTAGTATTATTTAATTGTAACGGCTAGTTATAGAGTTAAGGCAAGAGGAGTGTGATGAGAGCTACCAATTGAGCTTCTCTCCCACAAATTCGACCGTTGGAGCTTTACTTATTCAAACCCTAACACCAGATTCCTTCTCAATCCCTCTTCCCTTCCGCCATTAACGTATTCTCAAACCCTCGCGCGGAGCCCTTCTCTTCGTGCGGAACCACCCTTTTCGATTCTTGGGCAGCTGACCAGTTTTTCCAGAGCTCAAAGCGATCACAAATCAAGAAGGAAAAAAAAATTAAAAAAAATGGACACGGCTCAGCGAAGAAAGAGCGGGATTAATCTACCGGCGTCGATGTCGGAGACGTCGCTGCGCCTCCACACCCTCTCCTCCGCCTCCTCCCCGATCAAGCTGGCCTCGCCGCTGAAATCGATGTCTCCGAGGACGATCTCGAACCTGTCGGCATCGCCGTCGCCGTCCAAGTCTTCGTCTGCTTGCAGCGACAGGTTCATCCCTTGCCGCTCTTCGTCGAGGCTGCACACGTTCGGGTTGATTGAGAAGGCGTCGCCGGTGAAGGAGGGAGGCGGGGGGAGCGAGGCGTATAATAGGTTGTTGAAGACTGAGCTTTTTGGGACTGATTTTGCGTCTTCTGATTTTGGTGCAGGTGGTGTAAGAGGGGGCTCGCCGAGTCCGAGCAAGAATATGCTGAGGTTCAAGACGGAGCAGCATTCCTCCGGCCCTAATTCGCCGTTTTCGCCGTCCATTTTGGGTCACGATGGTGGGGTTTCCGGTGAGTCTGTTACGCCGCCTAAGCCGCCGAGGAAGGTGCCCAAAACGCCTCACAAGGTACATTTTTTTCTGCTGATTTCTTGAAAAATGGGATTTGGGATTATCAGAAACTTTTCTTTGTGTATGATTTGAGAGTTCAGTTTGAGATTTGGTTTTGATTGAAAGAACTATGGCATACTTGCTTAATCTTGTAAAATGGAGCTAACCCAAGTAGCATGATTAGGCCTTTTTCCATTCTTTAAGATTGGAGGTGTCTGATTTTGCTTTTCGTGTTTTTCAGACCACATTAAGGTAGACTTGCTCAACACTTGCAATGAAACTATTCTTGAGTTCATGATCAAAGCATGTGCTGTTTTATCTCTATTCAATTCATAGACAACCCTTGAGTTTGGAGATGTCTTATTTAGCTTTTTGTGTTTTTTTAGACCTCATTAAGGTATACTTGCTCAAATCTTGAAATGAAACTATTCTTGAGAGCATGATCAAAGCATGTGTTGTTTTATCTTTATTCAATTCATAGACAACCCTTGAGTTTGGAGATGTCTGATTTAGCTTTTTGTGTTTTTTCAGACCACATTAAGATATACTTGCTCAATTCTTTAAATGAAACTAATCTTGAGTTCATGATCAAAGCATGTGTTGCTTTATCTCTATATTCAATTCATAGACAACCCTTGAGCAAAGTGTGCGTGTGTGCTTAACTTGCAGTAGCATGATTAGGCCTTTTTCCATTCGTTAAGATTGGAGGTGTCTGATTTAGCTTTTTTTTGTTTTTTCAGACCACATTAAGGTAGACTTGCTTAAATCTTGAAATGAAACCATTCTTGAGTTCATGATCGAAGCATGTGTTGTTTTATCTCTATATTCAATTCATTGACTACCCTTGAGCAAAGTGTGTGTGTTTGTGTGCTTAACTTGCAGGTTTTGGATGCACCAGCGCTTCAAGATGATTTCTATCTGAACTTGGTGGACTGGTCATCTCAGAATGTTCTTGCTGTGGGATTGGGAACTTGTGTTTATTTATGGAGTGCTTTGAATAGCAAAGTGAGGATCCGATTCATATCTTTCTTGAAACAATTCTTCCGTTGCTCGTGATCCTGTTTTCGTATTGACCACTGATGTAAAATATTGAACAGGTAACTAAGCTGTGTGACTTGGGACCAAGTGATGGCGTCTGCTCGGTCCAATGGACTCGAGAGGGCTCGTACATTTCAGTCGGAACTAGTCACGGTCAAGTTCAGGTATATAGCAATCAACTAGGCTGAGATGGTTTGGTTACAAGCTAGCATTATTGATGATCTATCTCCATGTAGGTCTGGGATGGAACTCAGTGCAAGCGAATACGAACAATGTCGGGACATCAAACGAGAACCGGAGTACTGGCATGGAGCTCACGTTTGTTGTCTTCTGGAAGCAGAGACAGAAACATACTCCAGCACGATCTTCGTGTTCCGAGTGATTACATCAGCAAGCTGACCGGACATAAGTCCGAGGTTTGCGGATTGAAGTGGTCCCACGATGACAGAGAACTTGCATCTGGTGGGAATGACAATCAGTTACTGGTGTGGAACCAGCACTCGCAGCAGCCGGTTTTGAGGCTAACGGAGCATACGGCCGCGGTCAAAGCCATCACGTGGTCGCCACACCAGACCGGGCTTCTGGCCTCCGGTGGTGGGACCGCTGATCGGTGCATCCGTTTCTGGAACACCACCAGCGGCAATCAGCTGAACAGTGTGGACACCGGAAGCCAGGTTTGAGTCGTGAAACTTCACTACACACCGTGTAATCTCCCTAGAATCGAGAATTAGCTAACTCATCGTTTTTTTTTTTGTCGTAGGTATGCAACCTAGCATGGAGTAAAAATGTGAATGAAATAGTGAGCACTCATGGATACTCCCAGAATCAAATCATGGTGTGGAAGTATCCAACTATGTCTAAGGTATGATTGTGATCTTCATCATCGTCGTCGTCATCATCATCGTCATGTATCTTATGTTTTCGTTTTTCGTGCTTTCGTTCCACAGGTGGCAACGCTAACCGGGCATAGTTTACGAGTGCTTTACTTGGCAATGTCTCCTGATGGTCAGGTATGTGAGTGAAGAGAGCTTACTATGCAGTTTGAACTTGTTTTTTGGGGTGAGCAACGATCAGTTCGGTAGCAACGATCAGTTCGGTATGAAAACCAGACCAAACCAAACTGAACCGTCAAACCGAACTTTTTGAAAATCCAACCCAAACCACACCAAATAGGCGGTTTTGGTTAGGTTTGACGATTTTAACGAAATCGAACCTAACCGGCAGTTTCGGATTAACTGA
Organism: Plectranthus barbatus; assembly: GCA_026898455.1. Classification (NCBI taxonomy): domain Eukaryota; kingdom Viridiplantae; phylum Streptophyta; class Magnoliopsida; order Lamiales; family Lamiaceae; genus Plectranthus; species Plectranthus barbatus. Next base: position 94,330 of record JAPKLW010000962.1, on the reverse strand, counting down.
AATTTCTTGCATATTTTTATAAAATACTTATATTAAAACATATATTTGAATGTATTTGGTAAATTAATTTAGAGATTTAAAATAAATAAAGATTTTATAATTTAATTTTATAAATTTTATTGTTTTTATATTTAAATTATATAAATAAATATAAAAAATATATATAATACATGTTCGGTTTGAACCGAAGCCATAAAAAGGTTTCGGTTTGGCTTGGCCGTTTCAGTTCGATTTTGCTGACCCCTTGTTTTCATGAGACATTTTTGAGACTCTGTTGTGACTTGATTTGTTTTCCAGACAATTGTGACTGGAGCCGGAGACGAGACGCTCAGATTCTGGAACGTCTTTCCATCCGTTAAAACTCCGGTGAGTGAGTCACCATTGTTGGTTTTTTGCATATGCTTTGCATTAAGATTGTTGGAAGTTAAAAGTAATTGTATTGTGTTCGTGTTTGTATTCGTGTTTGTGATATCAGGTAGCTGTGAAGGATACTGGCCTTTGGTCTTTGGGAAGAACTCAAATCCGATGATATTGGTGACATTGGTGTGTAAATTAAGTAACCAAGAAGCATTCGGAGTTGTGATTTTTGTCTATTTTGGAGAACTGTAAAGTGAGTTTTCTTCTTTTTCTCACACAAATTGAGTGTAAAAAGATTGGTTGCATACTTGTATATCAAGTTATTTTTTTCTTTTTCTTAATAAAATCATTTTTTTTTTTTTTGCTTTTGCTTTACTTTGAAACAATTTGTGTATGAGGTTGCGTGCTTCCATCTCTCTCTCTCCCTTATTCAATTCCTTTCTTTTCACGTTATCAATATTCTCAAATAAAATAAAATCAAGCATTGCCTCATTCATTAAAACAGATCTACAAAATTATTATTTTTTTAGTGTAATTTATAAAAGAAAATTTTAAAGATGAGAATTGCTGACTCAGTATCTAAAAGATAGTTTAATTATCGATTCAAAATCTCAAAAGATGATTTGTCTATCCCCAACTCAAAATATTAAACAATATTTAAACTTCAGGACCTCAATATCATGTCCTAAAATGAAAATTGTTAGATATTTTGGATCTTGAATTAAGAATTTTCGTAATCTGAGAATTATAATCCATTCAGGTCCTGAATCAATAATTAAACTATATTTCATATCCTAAATTAATAAAACTCCTTTTATAAAATATCTAATATTCAATCCTCGACTCAGAAAATGAAAAATAAAAATGTATGCAACATCACATTATAAAGTTAAAACACCTGTTTATTTGACAAAATAATGTACACAAAAAAAAAGAGAGAGAACAACAGTCTATCGAATGTAATCGAAACATCAACAAATCAGTGAGTGCCGGAGGTTGCTACAAGGAAAAAAAACATAAACACGACGACGGCGGCGCCACCTTCTATACACCTTGAATGTTAAATAGATTTCTTTTTACAATTGGGGCATCAAGAAGTTCTGAGTCTGAGTCCTTCAAGCTCCTACTGTGGTCTGGTTAGGTTCCATGGTTCCGAGAGGTGGTGGTTCGACGGGTTGGGTTCCGTGTTGTTTCGACTGATGTTGCGACCAATACGAGTGCGCAGCCAAGACTCGATCCAACAGCTCCTGTGGCACTGGCTCCCCTCTTCTCTGGTGAGGAGAGATGCCAGCTGTGTGAACTAAAGTCTTCCATTTATCCTGCACAGACCACCACATGGGAGAAAAGGCTGGTTTTTAAAATTTTGATTGATTAACATGTTGTAATGAGAGAGATGAGTCTACTAAGTCTATCCACAACATCCCATGTGAATGATTCATTGGCCTTCTTTCATGTTTAACAAATATATCATGAGATTCAGTTGGTTATATTAAATGCCTAACAGTCTGTCATATGCAGATAATATAAACTTATCACCTCCCTGACAGACAGGTAATAAAAAAATAGTCAAGGAGAGAGAAACTTGAATCTAGGGATGATCAGAGTCGAGTCGAGTATGGTCAGTCTCGAGCTTGACTCAAAATTTTCAAATATTGAGTTGGACTCAAATTTTCAAGCTTGATCGAGCTCGATTGATTTGTTTTTGTTTATTTTTTTCAAATTTTAATAAAAAATTATATTATAATAAGCTCGATATGGCTAGTGAGTCTAACTCAACCCTAGGCTCGAGCTCAAGCTCGCGAGCCTATCGAATCACATATCATAAAGCTCGAGCTTGAATTGATTAGTATCAAGTCGATTTCAAGTATTTTAGGAGCCGATCCGAGTAGCTCGCGAGCCGGCTTGACTCATGTTTACCCCTACTTGAATGCATAATTGACATCTATGGCATAAGATTACCTTCAAGTCAACATAGGTTCGGTGATCTGCATTCTCGAAAGCACCCATTTTGACGTCGCGCCACCTGCACGAGTAAAAGGGTCACAAGAATGAAAACGTGATGATGGGGTGGATTATATAGGCCGAGGCCTTGATGAACTGTGTGTTTACCTTCCGATGCCTAGTTTTTCAACGGCTCCTACAAGCGCCTCCACCTCCCCAACCGAGAATGGTCTCCTAGCTCTCCGCTGTGACAGTTCATTCTTTTTGTGTTTGGAGTTTAACGGAGTTACTGCAAGTGGCTCCAAGTTAGTTGGAGGAACTGGAATTAATGCCTTGGAGCCAAGAACTGTTCCGTTCACTATCTCATTTGTTGGAGTTTGTGGGGAGGTCATAAAATCGCCGGTATCCGAAACATCATCAACTTTTGTAATGAAAGGGGGATCCATTGAAGCACTTGAGATCCTTGAATCAATCATTGGAGTGGCAGAAGACCTAAGAATACACACAAGATAGGTTTATTACAGTTCACATCTCAGAGAAGAATAAACACCAAGATGGTCATTCCGAACATTAGGTAAATATTAACTCCACACAAAAGTTTAAAAAACAAATTATACCTTACTAACTCTTGATCCGTGTCACAGGCCAATACCGGGTGTTTTTTGGGGGTTGTGGATGGGGAAAAATTTGCAAAACTCGGTTCCAACGTGAAACCGAGGGTGTCAAGGTTTCCATTCTGAGAAATACCAGCCTGTTGCAATGTTCTGTTGTCATCTCGAACTTTCTTACCGTGAAGAACTACCCCGACTCGTATTCCACTTTCAAGGATAGCAGTGACTGCCTCCATTACAGTTCTCTGAGAAAGAGATGCAGATTAAGCAGATAAGTCAGTACTAGTTCGAACATATTTACCTAGCATAGTATTATTATCTGAAATAGCCGAAGAAGGTTAAATTCTCAATTTACGAAACCATACATCATACGCAGACCAGGAAGTGAGCAGACACAAACCTTCATAGAGCCAACACTTGCAGTTTCCGGGACCTCGATATAAAGTTCCGGCACCTTGAACGACTTAATGCAAAACTTCACTGAAAGAAGAGACAGCATACACGTAAAACTTCATCACAACTAAGAAGAGAGATAAAAGAACAGAAAATCAAAGTGCTGGAGGAAGATAATTCTGATACCATGATGGTCCTTGGCTTTTTTATGACCTTTCACTGCAGCAGCTGCACCACTCACTGCAAGATATAGCAATATGTAAGATATAATACAAACACAGAAGACCTTAAATAATAATGATAATGATAGGAAACCTCTTTCCAACATGATGGCTGAGTTACTCTTATCAATCCACGCCCCCTTCTCGGGTGAACCAGAGATGCTGTTACTGCAGGAGTCTTGATCACACTTTGCACTCCCGTAATCAATCAATTTCCTTTTCTTGATGGGCGCTTGTAAATATCGCTCCTGGGTATAAACTCTCTTCCTATATTGGTAAAATGACTTGATTCCATCCCCTTAAAAGTTGAATAAGGATAATCATAAATTCGTGCAGACCACATTACTGAAAACATACAAAATATGTGTATATCAAACTCGGATAAGCAAGAAACAACCACTTACTAGAGTTATAAAGGTCACAACTCCGAAGCTTTGGAGCCATCTTCCTGTATTTAGATGTCAGCATCTTCCTGATTCTATGGTGACTAGTGCGCCGTTGTGGCCTAAAGTGCCCAACCTTGGTGCTCGGTTTATTGCACCCAAAAGAATTATCGTCATCATCTCTAGTTCCTAATTTTACAGTATTCCACTGCTTTTGCAGTGGAGTGTGAGGAATGGGGTCCCTGTACAAGGGCAACTGTACACTATCATCTAACTTAATTAGCATATTACTATTCACACATTCATCACTAGGACTCTTTACATTCGAAGGGTTAGTATCATCCCTCGAATGTACGTCTTGCTCACCCTTTACTTTAGGATTCATCTCATTACCAACAACGATGGAGCCCTGAACTTTACAGTCGGTATCTCCATCTGCGCATTCAATTCGACAAGTTCCCAGTTTTGAATCACTATCCAGTTTCTTCGGAACATCAGGACTCGCACACACGGGAATGTGTTCCTTGATGCATGAGAGATCAGGCTCCTGAACAGACGTTTCAGGCATAAAATAACTCTCGGCACAACTTCCATGGTCAATGCTCTCTGTTTTGGGAGTCTTCTCATCTGTAGGCTGCGCGTTCAAACACTCATCCCGGCGAATACCCACCTGAGCTTCTATATTACTTGATACAGAGCTTTCACTCTCCTGTAACAACTTACCAGCTACAGCTGCGAGTAATTCAAAGGCACAAAGTTTGTTGTCATCAACCGAATTCTTGCGCAAGCATCTCCTCTGCAATGAGAAACAAAGATCAGGCAACTGGTCACACTGAATATTATGGTAAACAATGGGAAACATGGTTACCCGAATCGATCTGGGAGCTTTGGGAATAACGGGGGATCGGCGGCCAATGAACCCATAATCCAGTCTCTTTCTGGGTACCATGTTTTAGGAAGCATGCCAATATGAGATACCTCAGTTCAAGCAATATTATGTTGTCAAATAACCTTCAACCTACATAACATTCATCAAAGATATAAGGTAAATAAAAATTCATAGAGAGTCAAGAATCATACTGTGCCATTTCAAAAAAACAAGTGAAAAATCAATTCCTGTTTAAGCATACGCATACGAAATCTAAAATAGAACACAAAAATGAGAATTCGGATCTAAAAATCAAAACAAAAAACTGAATTCGCATTTTCGATCCTGACCGTCCACCTAAAAATTCTGCATTTCTGTTTATAAAAAACTAAAAATGATTTAATCCAAATCAAAACGAAAAAATTCGAAGGAAAACAATAGTCTTGCTCCATAAGCAGCTTCCTGGCATCCAAAACGACGACGTTCACGAAAAATTACACAATTTTGCAGTCAATCAGATCCAGTTATATGATTACGAAGCCTGATCAGCTTCCAGAATATTCCAAGTTTCAAAACACACACACACACACAAATTCAACCAGAAACTCGAGTTCCGAAATCAAGTCTCGTTCCTATCGAAAAGCAAACCAGCCATGAACCACCCAAATACACGCACAATTCCTCAATCGTGATCAGATCCTAGCAGGATCAACTTCAACTCCCACAACTTCTCTTCAAAATTAAGTAACCGATCAAAACAAAAAATAAGGCAAGCAAACGAAAAACCCAAAAATCTTACCAGATTCACAAAAACCCACAACGAGATTACAAATTCTGTTCAAAAAAATCGACGCACCAACACAAGCAAAGGAAAATTTGAAGAAAAAGCAAAAGCAATCACCAGATGCTGAATAATTTGACTACCAAAGACAAATTCTTGACGTATGCTTCCTTCCACCCTTTCCTACAACTATATTACACAGTATTTGTGACAAGAACTTCCAAATTCCTCGACGCCGATTAATCAGAAGTGAAAGAAACGAAAAATGGCAGGCAAATTCAGAGGAAAAGAAAAAAGAAAGAATTGGAATTGGAATTGGAATTGTATGCGTTAAAACTAAAAACCTCTGATGGGTTTGGGAAAAACCAGAAACAAGAAATCCAGCTAAAACCCCTACGTGTCTTCTTCATTTATACTCCATCAAAACTCCAGGGGCAAAATCGTCCAATCAAAATATATTTGCCCCGCACTAAAAGAATTTCGAACTCATAATCTCTCGATCATAAGTATATCATTATACTTCCAATAAACAAAGATAATTTTAATATCAATTTATAAAATTTAAATTCAAATACAAACATATAATACAAATATTTATAAATATTCAAACTCTAACACAAAACACCAACAATATTAACTAAATCCTTACACCAAAAACAAGAGATTACTATGTTTGATTTTTATGTATTATAGAAAATATTAAGTCCATAAATACCAACTTTAATTGTATGAGTTGGTCTCCCAAGACACTGTTTCACCAGACGAACCTTAATATATCATTTCAATAAGTTAAATACATCATTTTATTTTTAAAAATTGGAGTACATTATTTGCAACAAAGAAATACATCATTTGCAATAAAGAAATATATCATTAAATATTTTTTTCTGTGTAAAAAATTAAAATATTCATAACAAAGAAATACAACATTTTAATAAATTAAATACATCTTTAAGTTCGTCTCACAATAAAAATGATGAGACCGTCTCATCTGAGAATTTACTTAATTGTATACAATGTGTAATTCACATTCACAATTAAATTTTGAGAGAAAATAGAATGTTTCACAAGATTTCCTTGGTGATTCATATTAATATGCACACATTTATATAAATAATATAAGTTTATGAAAAAAAATAAAATTAAATTGAATGCAAATGGGGGTGGGGGTGGGGTTGAATTGGGGATGCTTTGGACCACTTCCTAACAATTCACAAACTCTCTTTATTACCACCACCACCCTATCTATCTCTAAGATAGAATGTGCCACGTGGCATGTGTGCATTTTGTTGTGTATATTTTAAGTATTAGAGATTTTGTAATATATTATCAATAATATTTTATGTGATTCATATGTTACATTTTCATGTCAAGGGTGGGAGTTTGGTGTAGAGTATGGTGGTTTTTAATTTTTATGGTGGGTTTTACATTGTGGTTGATTTCATGATTGAATTTTTATAAATGAATTACTATGGTAGTTAGGTGTGCCGATAGGTGCGAATCAAATATTTGTTGTGTTGATAATATCCCAATAATAAAGAAAAAGTTTAGTTCATATTTGAATCTGATTCATTATGCTCAATGATCAACACCCTCCAATCTCCAAGACGAACACGATAACAATTTGATAAAACTTGATTTGATTAATGCGATAAAAATACAATTGATACACATGATAAGAATCCGATAACAAAGGGAAATAATAAGAGGTTTAATGTTATTATTGTTGAGATTTTATTTCAGATGAGATTTTATTTCTTATGAAGAATGGAGTGTGAATCGTGAATTTCTAAGAATACAAGTGTAATAGAGAAAAATTTGTGGCTCCTTACTAGGAGTGGATCGTGTTCCCTTTGGATGATGGGTAGGTCATGGAGGTCTTCGGTACAACCCTTGTTGGTAGGTCGTCTCCCTTTGGGGACCGGCTAAGATCATTATTCGAAGGTTGTGTAGCTCCTTTGAGTACGTCCTCTTGGATCGTGGTCTTCTGCATTGGCCTGGTTGAGATCGCTGCTTGGAGGTCATATAGTTTGCTTGAGTGCATCCTCTTGGACCATTGACATCTTTACTGGAATTGTACTTGATTTGCTATGGTTCAATTATATTTGGGCTCAACAATTATCATGATAAAAAAAATTATTAGTATGATAGTAATACTTAAATTAAATAAAATTTTATTAATATAAATAATAAAGTTCAAATTTCATAATATAAAATTAATTAATTTTTATAGTTTATTAATGAATATTTACATTCGATTAAAACATTACCTAATCCAACATGAATTTTTACATACATGAGTTTGCGATCTGATAAATATTCAAATCCAATTAACTCTCAACTCAAATTTATTATTATCGTTCAAATTTTTTCTATATTATAAATGTTAAGATGCTGTTGGACTTATTACGTTTGGACTTAGGTTCTTCTGTTTTAGGTTTGTGTATTTAATGTGCTTGTTTATGGAACTTCATTTATCATTTATAATTAATATTTTTTGTTTTTGGATTGATAGCAAAAGTTTTTAATAGCTAGTAAAACTTTTTTTTCTATTAAGAGTTTGAAAATGTATTTTCCTTAATTATATAATCGTTGTTGGTTCTGGTTTATCAGAATAACGAGTATATGCACAATGAAAATTAAGTATGTTTGTTCGGTAAGCTTGCACTTATTCAAGTTAATGGTGATGTAGTAGCTTGATTTGTCAAATCTTGTTCAGGTACTTAGCGTCAAGTATTCTTAATGTCAGTATTCAGTATACACTACAACACTTGAGTGTAGAGTTTTAAAATATGAGTAAGCTAACAAAATGAATAAAGTAGTAAATGACAAATAGATTTACAGTGGTTCGAACTAAACCGTAATATGTCCACTCTTCAGACTCTCAGTCCGGTAATCCACTAAGCTGAGAACTTTACAGGTACTCCTACGATCTATAGCTTACTGGTGAATGTCCCGTCCACCGATCCACAAGCGCACTCGCCTGGTCTTTGCTTGACTCTTCGTTTCACAGCTAACCAGAATGTAGGCGCACCACTCAACCTCCTAGTAGTCGGAATAGGGTGTTTATAGTTCTCCCTTAAACTGTCTTATTGACGGCAGGTTGCCCGTAAGAGTCAGAGTATAAGACGCACTTGACTGTTATAGCATTTCTTGGAGAGAAGGACTACCAAGAAATAACTCAAGAATATTATGGTTCTGAGTCTCGTGTTCACTCAGGTGATACACGAAAAAAGCTTAAACAGCCTCGAAATGTACGTAGTAAGATTGAATGTAGTTTGCTTTCGCATACTCGGTTCAGTGATTGCGTATTATAACTTGTATAATTTGAGTTCGTTGTGAATGTTCTCCGGTATTTATAGCCGTGAGGTTGAAGGTTTGAAACAAATACCCGTTAGAGAAAAATTGGATGGTGTCCAGAAACTGTCTTATTGACGGCAGGTTGCCCGTAATGTTCTTGCATTATATTCTAAGATGCTTCTAAGCAATTAACCACAAATTTAACTCTGGCCAAAAGAGACAGTTTAGCATGGCACGTAACCATACCGCACAGCCCTTGAAGCTTTTGTTATCTATAATTTAAATCAATCCTAGAATACTTGTGAAAGAGGTCTACGCAAGCTACACTCGTAGACAATTACGCAAAGCCCTCCCACTATTCACATGATTTAAATTATTTGTCTAGAAATTCCAACAACTGTACTCATGCACCTCCGGGAACTAGCAAGTTATACTCGTAGACGTTTACTAGAACGAGAGATACACTTACAGCCTAGGACCGCTTTGTGGAGGTCTATTGATTTTAATTAAAAAATCTGCTTAGTATTTTTCTTTTAAAAGGTTTCTTTATGCGCACACATAATTTCCTTGTTATTATATTTTCCAAATTTTTGCATGTAATTAAACAAGCCCAAAAATTCCCAAAATATAATCCAACAAAAGAAATTAATCACATAAACATGCTTGGAAAACTGTAAATAATAAAAACAGTAAAACATACTTTTCCTATTATCTACACATGCTTAAATTGCGCATATAAATAAATCACATATCATACGAGGACAATTAAGGCAAACAAAAATTCTTCGTGGCCCCAAAAATAGAAAATAATATCTATCTATTACAAATTTGAATTTTGAATTAATTTGGATAAATCCAAATCTTTTCAAATCTTCCAAATCTTCAAGGGCCTTCAAATCTGGATACACCAAATCTTCTGGATTTTTAGGCCTTTGTGATCTGATGATTCGCCCTAACCATAATGCAAACCCTAGGGTTTACACAGGATTGCACAAACCACAAAAACACAAGCCACTGCGACAGGACAGCAGAAGCCGACGACAACCGAAGCCGCCGCCGCCGCCAGGTTGGCCCCCGCGCCCAGCGCCGCGCGCCTGTCTGCGCACCGTGCCACGCCGCCGCGGCCTTGCGCCCGCGCGCTCAATGTCGTGCTCCGTCGGCCCTGCGTCGGCTCCGTCTTCGCTCTTCGTCCTCGACCCATTCAATTACATAATTTAAAAATTACAGAAAATCTATTCTATTACAATTTTTAAATCTACACTAATCACAGATTTTCTCGTGATTTTACAAAACAATTCAGCCCTACACGTATAAACCACCACGGGCTTAATCAACGGGTTGCCACGAGGAACAAAAACCAAATAACCACAAAACAATAAATTCATACATGCATATTGAATTTAATTATGAACAACAAAGCCATAAATCAGAAACCTCGCTCTGATACCAATTGTAGGGTTTTTCCGTGAACCGAATCACCAAAACCAAACTGAACCGGATAGATCAATGGATATTGCTCATAATTAAAATTCTAAAAACCCTAGCATGCTCCTATGAATTTAATACGAAGAATTGTGGATTGAGGAATTACCGTTATTCCGTCGAGTCTGATCCGATCTTTTGCGTTTGAATTCCAAATTCCAATTCAACCACGCAATTCAATTTTATCTGCGGAATCAGAAATTAGAAACCTAATTTCTTAAATAAAATCAAAAATAAAAAAAAGAAAGAAATAGGATTTCTGTTCTCCAGATCAGATCTTCAGGGCTGTGTCCCGGTGCTGGTCAGATCTACTACTGGTGAGGACTCCGTAGATCTGTGACTTGAGCAGGACCAGAATCGAAATTCTCCTCCCTCTCTCTTCAGGATCGGCGCCCCTCTCTCTCTCTCCTTAGGGTTTCAACTGATTTGAATCTTATGAAGTGGCTAGGGTTTCAGAGAGTGAGAGGTCTATATATAGACCTAGGGTTATAAAACCCTAGTGGGCTCAATTCAGCACACTTATTGGGCCAGACCTGTGACCTAATGCAAATAATAAAGTGGGCCTATAAATTAATTAATTCCCATGTCCACAACCCAGGACACAATTAATTAATTAATATTAATTCTTTTTCACCACAGAATTAATACTGACCTACCCCTTTATTACTACGTTATGAGAACGAGTTGCATTAATTGAGAATCCCCATATTTAAGGTTACCGGACATCCATTAATTAATCGGAGCCTCTGACAAGCTCTAACTACAATTAATTAATATCTTATAATTCCTGAGTAGTACCACTCAAACCTTATCACTCGTGCCTGAACTTAATCAGCCTGTAGGACTTTGGCACGATGAATGTTATTGAGCTCCTCAGGGAATGTCCACATCCTATTACTCGGATATGGTTACCTAAGTCCAGTCTCAGGCGGTACTACACGAATTGCTGTTACCCAAGATGCAGATATACGAGCACGTTACTTAGGCTCTCCACCATGGCAAGTCAAAGCAACAGTCAACCCGTGCAAACCCCTGAACCTTCGTTAGGGTTTGGACTCAATCAATATAACGAGATCTTGTATTCGCTGATGTCAGACAGACGAATACATCTCACTGCGGTCCATCAATACGCCACCTCTGCGTACTAGCATGTCAAGTAACCAAGACAGACTACTTATTCCGACAATGCCGCAGCCATCCTGACAGACGTATCCTCATACGCTGTCTCCGCTGTGATCAGTTTTATGTCTCACTAGGTCAAGTGATCATACTATCTTTTGCGATCTACAACACGCCGTATGATCGTCCCTATCGGTGAGACAAGAGGATACTATTGTTCATACATGTAAGATTGTTAACAGATAGGAGAAATAAACCGTTGTATACTCATTGTAATAAATGCTTTCAGTATACAAAACTCATCAATCTCCCACTTATACTCAAAGCATAACTAAGCTATTACAGAGTATACAGTCCATCTATCTAGTCTGCTGTCTCTTTAACCACTATCAGTGGTCGGCATCCACCTCAGACCCAGCTCACGAATATATCTTTCGTAAACTTTCTGCGGCAAGCTCTTTGTAAACGAATCATCAAGATTGTCAGCAGTGTCAATCTTCTTAATCAGCACATTGCCCCTCGATAAGATTTCTCGTATGATATGGTACTTTCTCTCTATGTGTTTGCTTGCCCTGTGAGACTGCGTTTCCTTTGAGTTTGCCACTGCACCAGAGTTAACACAATAAATTGTGATGATCCTCAGCAAACTCGGGATCACGCCCAACTCTAAAAGGTAGTTCCGGAGCCACACCCCCTCTTTCGAGGCGTCGGAGGCGGCGATATATTCCGCCTCCATGGTGGAGTCAGCAATGCATTTCTGCTTTGAGCTCCTCCAAGATACAACTCCACCTCCCAGGGTAAACAATATCCTGAGGTCGATTTCTTCTCATCCTGGTCCCCTTGGAAATCCGAGTCCGTATAACCCACAGGGCACAAATTCTCACTTTGATAAACTAGGCAGAAATTCCTAGTTCTTTTCAAATACTTGAGGATGTGCTTTACAGCAGTCCAATGCGCCTGTCCAAGGTTAGACTGATATCTTGCTACCATGCCAACGTCATAACAGATATCTGGCCTGGTACACAGCATCGCATACATGAGACTACCCACCGCCGAAGCGTATGGTACAAGATTCATCTCGTCTTTCTCCCGCTGTTTCTGAGGACACTGCCCACCAGAAAGACGAACGCCATGTCTGAAAGGTAGCAAGCCTTTCTTGGTGAGTTGCATGCTGAACCGAACTATCACTGTATCTACATAGGATGCTTGGGATAAGCTCAACATTCTTCTTTTACGATCTCGTAAGACCTTAATCCCAAGAATGTAGCCAGCTTCTCCCAGATCCTTCATTTGGAACTGTTCGGATAACCAAACTTTGATTTCGGACATCACTCCCTCGTTGTTTCCAAATAGGAGTATGTCATCAACGTATAGTGCAAAGAAGACCACGCTCCCACTGACACAAAGTCAGTAAACACAACTTTCGTTTTCCAACTGTGCAAATCCATAGGATTTAATCACATCGTTGAAACGTAAGTTCCACGACCTTGAAGCTTGCTTAAGTCCATACAAGGACTTCCTAAGCTTCCAAACAAGATGTTCTTCGCCCTTGCTTATGTAGCCCTCGGGTTGCTGCATATAGATGTCTCTACCTTCTTCAAGGTAACCGTTATGAAAAGCAGTTTTGACATCCATCTGCCAGATCTCGAGGTCGATATGCGCAGCTATGGCAAGGAGTATCCAGATGGATTTGAGCATGGCAACGAGTGAAAAGGTTTTGTCATAGTCAATGCCCTCTTTCTGACTATAACCCTTTGTCACCAGCCTGGCCTTAAAATCCGTGATATTTCCATCCGCCCCTTTCTTTCTTTTGTATACCCATTTGCACCCTATGGCCCTAAAGCCATTCGACAAATCAGTTTTCTGGTATACATCCATAGGAGTTATGGATTCAATTTCAGAATCTATGGCGACACGCCATTTGGCAACATCCTTGTCCTGCACTGCCTCTTCGTAAGTCAGTGGGTCAGAGTCCTCATGTCCGTCTTCCGGGCTCAAGTTCGAAGACTCACCCACGAACATGTACCTTTTCGGCTGTAAAATAACTCTCCCACTACGACGAGGCATCGGTGCCGTGTCAGTAGTAGGTGCAGTGACTTGTGGTCCTGCACCTTGCACTGAAGAACGTATCTGTGGTGCTGTACCTCTCATAGGTGCATCCACATCTACACGTTCCCCTTCCCTTGGAATTGCATTCTCGTTCTCAATTTCTTGAAGTACGATATCACTCCTTGACTTGTGATTACTCACATACTCGTCCTCCAAGAATCTAGCGTTGGTGCTAACAACGACTCTTTGACTCTCAGGACAGTAAAAGTAACCACCTTTCGTTTGCCTGGGATACCCTATGAACAATATTACTTTTGACCTGCTTTCTAATTTATCAGGTTCCTTCGACAGTACGTGTGCCGAACAGCCCCATACTCTAAACTTCCACAAACTAGGTTTGCGACCAAGGAAGAGCTCAGAAGGCGTCTTAGGAACTGATTTAGAAGGCACCACATTAAGCATGTAAGCTGTTGTTTCCAATGCGTAGCCCCAAAATGAAATTGGTAAGTTTGCATAACTCATCATTGATCTTACCATCTCTAGAAGAGTCCTATTTCTTCTTTCAGCTACACCGTTTTGCTGGGGAGTACCCGGTGCAGTCCACTGGGATGTAATCCTATTTTCTGACAAATACTGCAGGAACTCGTTACCGAGGTATTCGCCACCGCGGTCAGATCGCAGTGACTTGATAGTTTTCCCGACCTTCTTTTCTACCTCAGCCTTGAACTCTTTGAATTTCTCAAAGCATTCAAACTTGTAGCAAAGCAGGTAAACGTATCCGTACCTTGAGTAGTTGTCAATGAAAGTGACGAAGTACTCGTACCCTCCACGAGCCTGCGTGGACATCGGTCCACATAAGTCAGAATGGATCAATTCCAACACTTCCTCTGCTCGAGACTGACTAGCCTTGAAAGGCCTTGTTGACATCTTGCCCTCGATGCAGGATTCGCAGACTTGATAAGGTACAGCCCAGACTAGGTCCAATGTACCGTCATCTGCAAGTCTCTGAATCCACTTCAAGCTGATGAGACCCAGTCTCAAGTGCCAGAGATATGTAACATCCTCATCAGAAGAAGTAAGTTTTCTCTTCCTAGAATTATCAATTACGGATGAATTACATGCAATACTTGCGGAAGACTTATGATTACAGTTAACAACATAGAGAGAATTATTCAGCATTCCACGACAGATAACACCGTTATTACCAATGATAGAAACACCACTATAAAAAATAACTGAATATCCATCAACATAAAGTTTGGGAACTGAAATAAGGTTTCGCCGAAAATCCGGCACATACAAAACATCTCTCAATGTTAAAACGGAATCATCAAAGTACAAGGTGAAATCTCCAAGCAGCTGCACTCACTTGTGCTGCGTTCCCCATCGAGATGGTAACCTCGTCATTCTTCAGCACCCTCCTCGGTGTGAACCCCTGCAAAATGTAACAAACATGATCAGTAGCTCCAGTATCCACTACCCACGAATGAGTAAAAATCGATGCTAAACATGTTTCCGTTACAAATGCAAATTACGTACCTTGTCCCTTGCTTCCGCATGCCTTCTCACTTGAAGTGACACCAACCCTTTTCATTTCATTTGACCTCCTCTCACGTGATCTGCGATCAATCATGTTCTTGCACACAGTATGAACCACATCTTTCAATGTGCCCAAGCTGTGCTCAAGATCTGATAACTCAGACTCCCATGAAGGTACGAAGGACTGTCCTGCTATGAGATCAGCAAGCAACTCCTTGAAAGAGTACTCACTTCTCTTAGCTACATCCTTCCTAAAGTCATAGAATGAAATCGGTAAGGAGTTCAGGATTATATCGATCTTAGCCCGATCACTGATACATCCACCTCTACGTGTGAATCGTTTCATGGTGTTATCCATGATCATCACATGCAGTGTCACCGAACTGCCATCAACCATTCTCTTACAGACAAGGTCTCTAACGAGATCACAGTTGATAGTTCGTTCCACTTCACCATATGTAGCCACTAAGTCTATCCAGATAGTAACAGAGCTACAATAGCCCATGTACTTGAGCTTAAGTTCTCTAGACAGTTTATCTGAGATCAACTTGTAAGTAAAATCCTCAGATGCCACCCAGCTGTCATAGAACTCCTTCTCACGTCTAGACACTTTATGGTAACGTGGGGCAAGTGGCATCATAGTAAGAACAAATATGTGTTGCTTAGTCAGGAGAATATACTCAATGCAATATCTCCACTCATGAAAGTTCGGACCAGTTAGAGGATTGAGAGCAAGTAAATGATCGACAGTAGACATAGGCACATCTGAAACAATAAAGAATCTTAAATAAGAACATACATGTTGAACTTCGAAAACAAATGCATTGAAAACCTTTTAATAAATCAAATACAAATGTTTTCTGCTAATTGCCCAAGAGTTCCCACCGCAAGCTATACTCATAGACGTTTACGATGTCACCCTCAACCAGAACTGCAGGTTTTAAGCCCCAATCCATTTAATTTCACTACCATGTCAGGATGCTTTTGACACTAGAAATTAATAATTAGTGAAAACATTCGACCAAGCCATCTCTCAAGAACAGGGATGCAATTCTTGCATTATATTCTAAGATGCTTCTAAGCAATTAACCAAAAATTTAACTCTGGCCAAAAGAGATAGTTTAGCATGGCACGTAACCATACCGCACAGCCCTTAAAGCTTTTGCTATCTATAATTTAAATCAATCCTAGAATACTTGTGAAAGAGGTCTACGCAAGCTACACTCGTAGACGTTTACGCAAAGCCCTCCCACTATTCACATAATTTAAATTGTTTGTCTAGAAATCCCAACAACTGTACCCATGCACCTCCAGGAACTAGCAAGCTATACTCGTAGACGTTTACTAGAACGAGAGATACACTTACAGCCTAGGACCGCTTTGTGGAGGTCTATTGATTTTAATTAAAAAATCTGCTTAGTATTTTTCTTTTAAAAGGTTTCTTTATGCGCACACATAATTTCCTTGTTATTATATTTTCCAAATTTTTGCATGTAATTAAACAAGCCCAAAAATTCCCAAAATATAATCCAACAAAAGAAATTAATCACATAAGCATGCTTGGAAAACTGTAAATAATAAAAGCAGTTAAACATGCTTGTCTTATTATCTACACATGCTTAAATTACGTACATAAATAAATCACATATCATACAAGGACAATTAAGGCAAACAAAAATTCCTCGTGGCCCCAAAAATAGAAAATAATATCTATCTATTACAAATTTAAATTTTGAATTAATTTGGATAAATCCAAATCTTTTCAAATCTTCCAAATCTTCAAGGGCCTTCAAATCTGGATACACCAAATCTTCTGGATTTTTAGGCCTTTGTGATCTGATGATTTGCCCTGACCCTAATGCAAACCTTAGGGTTTACACAGAATTGCACAAACCACAAAAATACAAGCAACCACGACGGGACAGCAGCAGCCGAAGCCGCCGACCGCCGCCGCCGCCAGGCCAGCCCCCGCACCCAGCGCCCCGCGCCCCGCGCACCTGTTTGCGCACCGTGCCGCGCCGCGCCACCGCGGCCTTGCGCCCGCCCGCCTGTCGCGCGCTCGTGCCCGCTCCGCGCCCGCCGTCGTGCTCTGTCGGCTCCGTCTTCGTTCTTCGTCCAGGACCCGTCCAATAAATAATTTGAAAATTACAGAAAATCTATTCTATTACAATTTTCAAATCTACACTAATCACGGATTTTCTCATGATTTTACAAAATAATTCAGCCCTACACGGATAAACCACCGCGAGCTGAATCAACGGGTTGCCACGAGGAACAAAAACCAAATAACCACAAAAAAATAAATTCATACATGCATATTGAATTTAATTATGAACAACAGAGCCATAAATCAGAAACCTCGCTCTGATAACAATTGTAGGGTTTTTCCGTGAACCGAATCACCAAAACCATACTGAACCGGATCGATTCTCAAAACCCTAGCATGCTCCTATGAATTTAATATGAAGAATTGTGGATTGAGGAATTACCGTTATTCCGTCGAGTCTGATCCGATCTTTTGCGTTTGAATTCCAAATTCCAATTCAACCACGCAATTCAATTTTATCTGCGGAATCAGAAATTAGAACCCTAATTTCTTAAATAAAATCGAAAATAAATAAAAGAAAGAAATAGGATTTCTGTTCTCCAGATCAGATCTTCAGGGCTGTGTCCCGATGCTGGTCAGATCTACTATTGGTGAGGACTCCGTAGATCTGTAACTTGAGCAGGACCAGAATCAAAATTCTCCTCACTCTCTCTTCAGGATCGGCGCCCCTCTCTCTCTCTCCTTCGGGTTTCAACTGATTTGAATCTTATGAAGTGGCTAGGGTTTCAGAGAGTGAGAGGTCTATTTATAGACCTAGGGTTATAAAACCCTAGTGGGCTCAATTCAGCACACTTATTGGGCCAGACCTGGGACCTAATGCAAATAATAAAGTGGGCCTATAAATTAATTAATTTCTATGTCCACAACCCAGGACACTATTAATTAATTAGTATTAATTCTATTCTTTTTCACCACAGAATTAATACTGATCTACCCCTTTATTACCACGTTATGAGAACGGGTTGCATTAATTGAGAATCCCCATATTTAAGGTTACCGGACATCCATTAATTAATCGGAGCCTCTGACAAGCTCTAACTACAATTAATTAATATCTTATAATTCCTGAGTAGTACCACTCAAACCTTATCACTCGTGCCTGAACTTAATCAGCCTGCAGGACTTTGGCACGATGAATATTATTGAGCTCCTCAGGGAATGTCCCCATCCTATTACTCGGATATGGTTACCTAAGTCCAGTCTCAGGCGGTACTACACGAACTGCTGTTACCCAAGATGCGGATATACGAGCATGTTACTTAGGCTCTCCACCATGGCAAGTCAAAGCAACAGTCAATCCGTGCAAACCCCTGAACCTTCGTTAGGGTTTGGACTCAATCAATATAACGAGATCTTGTATTCGCTGATGTCAGACAGACGAATACATCTCACTGCGGTCCATCAATACGCCACCTCTGCATACCAGCATGTCAAGTAACCAAGACAGACTACTCATTCTGACAATGCCGCAGCCATCCGGACAGACGTATCCTCATACGTTGTCTCGGCTGTGATCAGGTTTATGTCTCACTAGGTCAAGTGATCATACTGTCTTCTGCGATCTACAACACGCCGTATGATCGTCCCTATCGATGAGACAAGAGGATACCATTGTTCATACATGTAAGATTGTTAACAGATAGGAGAAATAAACCGTTGTATACTCATTATAATAAATGCTTTCAGTATACAAAACCCATCAAGGACTAGGAAGTCCGTGTTGGTGGCGTCATACTTGCAAGTCCATGCTGATGACGTCATCCTTTGAAGTATGTTTGGCCCTTATGCTAATAAGTAAGTCGTATATGATGAGACCATACTTGTTGGATCCGTACATGGCGTAATCCAAACTCCAACTAGACTCATAACCTTTTAGACTTGTAGAGTTCGACGTGAATCTTGTTCTGTTAAGTCTTTTGTGCATACTATAATTATTAGTCAGTCTAATCTTTAGATTAACTTCAACTTACAACTCGATGAAAGAACCTATACAGGACTTTACATTTTTCACTATACTAAAAACTATCTAAGATAATTTTTACATACTTTAACCCACCAAAACACACAAATAAAAGATGGATATTTCTATCAAATTTCCAAACAATCTTGTAATGACCTTGCATTAGCTCGTTAATGTTCCTGTTTTGTTATCAAATTACTTTTTTATATTTAAAAAGAAATGAAATCAAGATAAGTTTTTATTATGTGACTTGATTTTAATTTACAATTATTTTATTTTTATTTTTTGGAAAAATATATTTTGCTGAATAGTAGAAAAATATATTAAAAAAAATGATTAATCAATCCTTTGAAAATATAAGATATTAAAGTAAGGGAAAGTCTCAAGTTAGGCACGCCTAAACGATTTATGCGGGTTTTATCAATTAACTCAAGTCAAACTCATCTAATATATCCTAATTAGAGATTAATAAACTCTATTTGGGGTATGAGTGAACCCATTCGGATATGAATAAAATCCGCATAAACCGTTTAGGCGTGCCTAACATAAGTTTTTGTCTTAAAGTAAATGTTAGAAATTTGTTTAAATATACTCCCTCCGTCTCACTCCATTTGGCACACTTACCAAATTAGTTGTGTCAATCAAATTGTCATATTTTTAAAAATGATAATTTTTTTACATTCAACAATAAAATATTAATCTCACTAACTCATTCTACACTCATAACTCTTAATTTCCGTGTCGAAAATAAACATATCAATCGAGAAAAGTTTTCTTTATTATTTTATTTTTTTGTAAGGTTTGATTTCTTTCTTTGAAATAAACAGTAGACCATATCACTTTTCAAATAGACTTCCTTCACAATTAAATGTGATTGAAACAAGCATTTAATTTTGTTGGAGATAATGATAAATAATAGAGTCAAAACAAGTGCAACTTGACCTCTCTTTTTTTAATTTTTTTGAATTATTAAAAAAAATTGGCATTGACCAATATTCTCATGCCATTAACCTACAAGTTATAGAAACATATGGACATATATATAATTTGAAATCCACATGTTTTTATTGTATTTACCTATTGTATATTATACAATCTTTTAGTAGAAAATAAACAATAAAACACTAGGTATGTTTCATTTATACATACATAGATATAAGATATGGTGTTTTAAAAAAAATGTTTACGCTACATACAAATAAATTCGAGTCTGTAGATTGAAAAACATTAATTATTAAAATTTATAATTTATTTAATAATAAGTTATATAATAAATATAAAATTATGAAAATTTTAGTTTCAATATGAATTATTAACAAAAACAATCAGTAAGCTATTAAAAATGTAATTTTAAGAATTTATAATAGTATATAATTATTGTACAGGTTTAAGAGTTGTAATTAATGTTGGGATTGTATACTGAAAGCATATATGATTAAGTGTTTCGTACACTGGTATTCATGTATGTATCCGCAACAATGCTCGATGTCTGATAGAACAATCATACGACGAACTATAATATCCTATTATCTCGCCGATAGGGATGGCCATGTGGTGTGACCACAGCAGGATCATATGGCTCGTTTGACCTAGCGAGATATAAAGAGTATCACAGCTGAGACGGTCCCTGGATAGGCTGTCGGTTTAAGTTGCGGCACATCAGTTCATAAGTGGGCTTATCCTGGCTACTTGATGTGTCGGTACATATTTATGTATTGATGGGATCAACAGTGGGATGTGCCGTTCTCATTGACATATGAACGAGCCAGATCCCAATATACTTTCTATGGTCTTAAATCGTACTGAAGGGTAAGAGGCACACACGGATTGACCGCACTTTGATTTACCATGGTGGCGGGTCTTACATGTACCCTTATACCCGTATTTTGGGTGTTGGCAATTCGTGTGGGGTCTGCTTAGGCTGGATGTATGGTAACATATCCGTTCAGGATGGTGACATTCCCTGATGAGCTCACAAAGGTTCATTATGCTAAACCCTGCAGGTTGAATTATTTAATTCAGGCATAAGTGATAAAAGGTGAGTGGTGTTATTCAGGAAATAAGAAATTAATTAATTGTGGCTGATTGTCATAAGCCAAATTAATTAATGAATGTCTGAAACCTTAAATATGTGGATCATGTTAGTATGGTGCAACCCGTTCCTAATAACGTGGTAATAAAGGGGCGAGTCAGTATTGTTACCGTGGTGAAGGTTAAAACAATACTTTATTAATTAATTAATGTTCTGGGTTGGACATGAGAGAATTAATTAATAAAAGAGGGCCCACTTTATTATTTGCATCTGATCCCTGGTCTGGCCCATTAACTGCTCTCAGCCCATTAGGGTTAGGGTTTACATAAACCCTAACACTATAAATACCCCCCTCTCTATTGGATCAACACAATTTGGTGTGTACGCATTTCAGTAGCCGTCAGTTGAAAAACTAGGGTTTCCATACTGACAGAGAGAGAGGCGGCGGCGCTGGATCCGAAGGGGAGAAGATTGATCGACTTCTCCAGCTCGGATTTAACTTGGTAGAATAATCCTCACCAGATTGCCAAGGAGCAAGGGACACAGATCAGAAGATCAGATCTGTAGGAACAAGAGAAGAGATTCAAAGGTTCCATATTCCGCTTCAGATCTGAATAGGGTTTCACCATTATCATTCTCCGATCTGTCCTGTGGATCAAACGGTGAAACAAGGTACAATCTCTAATCCATCCTATGCAATTTAATTTGTAGGAGCATGCATAGGCTTTCGCATGGTTCATTTAATTGTATTTATTCCTGGTATCCTAAGAACGATCCTTGGCAAATTTAATGGCAATTAATATTGCCCGTCGTAGATTCAAACCCTACAATTAATAGTATTACATTTGTCCCGAAAAATCGAGTCTCGAAGAGTTCAAGAACCAACTGACTAAAGATATCAATTCGGAGATAGCCATAACTTGTCATCACAGCTTACAGTTATGAGGAGAAGAAACCTACATCTGATAGTCAAAGGAGAGAACTGACCAACTATGAGAAGAGCATGAGATGATAGGTTAGGATGAATTGATAACTAAAGAAAATATGATGAGTAGACAAATATAAATTCGGATGATATTGTCTATGTAGTTGTCACATTCTACCACAAAAGCTGGCATAATAAAATCTTCGTACAACAACAATACCTGCAAAAGTATTAGTCACTTCACTCATTTTTGAAAGGATTTATTTCAAATTAAAGACTACAAAGACCCTATTTGAAGGAGAGAGCAAGGTTACTGAGACAAAAAGAAAAGAATTTGTTATAGAGTTTACTCTCTCTCTCTCTCTCTCTCTATGAGAGACTCTCTTAAGCATTCCATGTTTCTTGCGTGATACCACTGGAGGGCGACCAACTGATCGTCAGCAAAGACTTTGAGATATCTCAAACAAACCAGATTGACGTTCGTGAAAGGTACTCAAACCTTTGTGTGTTATAGCTGAGAATTTGAGACTCTCGATTAATAGAAGAGCCGGTGTTGCAACCCGTATTCAAGTATTGTGGGCAGCTAAAGTTGCAGTGACCGGAGAAGTCTCCCATTAGAGAAGAACAAACACTATAACATGTATTAAATTATTGTGGACAGTGAAAGTTAGTGGATTTCGTTCTTTGTGAACGAGAGTAGACGTAGGATCTGTTGACATACAAACCATTATACTCCTTTATCCTTTTGCTTTCAAATATTTATTTACTTTATAGCTTTTCTTAACTGTTTGAAACTCAACAACTGCCCGAATCTAATTCTTGCTCGTCTAAGTAAAGTTGTTAATTGACAACTGACTCATCAAGAGTCAGCTGATAACTGAATTGGGTCCACCTGATTATTTATTCTCTTCTGCATATGCATTATTTAGATTTCAAAATGAATTATTGATTATGTGTCGATGTTAGATGTGACTTTATTCATATCTAGCACAAACTAAGTTTTTGCACTAGATACACTCAATTTAAAAATGGAACAGGCTTTTAATGTTAACTCATTTTGTCTAATCTTATATTTTTATTATATATTCTCAAACATTTTATGGAACTCTTTGAGATTCTAAATAATATATCGGTGTATTGAGTTTTAAAATGTAATTTTATTAAAAAAATATTCTCATACTTCAAATTTATACTATAAATTACTAGTATTTAAATAAAGGTCACAGATAAATTGCCAAGTAAAAAGACCAGATCTTGATGTGACAGTTGCTACACAATACTATGGACTCTAAAATCAATTTATAACTTTTATATATATATAAATTAAGTATACAGTTTATTATAAGTAAAGTGCTCGAAATTATAATTAATTAATTATAAGTAAAGTGTTCCCAACCAAACTATGACTTTTACCATTACATAACGAATTCTGCTAATATTTTAGCTAATCTTTTATGCTTTCTTATTTTATAAATATTTTTTTTGTTATGCCTTAAAATAAAATTCATGACAGCCAACGTAGCACGTTATTTGCCTTCTACATTACTTCACCCTAATATTCTTTTATTTCTTCTTTCTTTTTACTTCATTCTAATAATTTATTGTATTTTATCGAACACTATAGCATCAAAAAATTTATTTAGTGAAATATTATCAAAGATATGTCTTAGTTCAAGACAAAGGAAATGCGTATTTTTATTAAACTACGATTTTACTTTAAAGGTTAGTTTTAAAATTTATTCAACTTTTTTTTTTTAAATTAGGTAACTCAATTATACTATTGATATTTATTAGTTAAAAATAATCTTAGTGAAAATTAGATTAAATTTATATTCAATATCACATAATATCCTGTGTGGTATTTAATGTACATTTAAAATGGCTGAGTTAAGTTTTTAAATTTAAAAAAAAAACATTTTTTTTTTCTTTTTTCACAATTGAAACATCTAGGATGCGCTTGCATCGGATTTGGATCATCTATTGTGCATATAGGCACATCAGAAGATGCTGTGCACTTTTAAATCACATATTTTAATTTATTTAATATTTTATTGATTTATGTTATAGGTTAATATTTTATTCCTGTGTGTAACAGCACCTCTTGCTGTGCCTACCAAATCCGCTTGCATCACATCTCGTTATTTTTCTATTACTAACACCACATGAATCGCTCCTCGATTCTCGATATGAAGATATAACATGTGCTTGAGTTAACATATTTTTAATTCCGTTAATTATCGAAAGTATTTTTAGTTAACAATATTAAATGATATAATATAATTTTGTAACTAAAAAGTTGAGTAAATTTTGAAATTGATTAATATATTAAAATAAAATTTATAATTTTCCTCTTTTCACTAAAAAACCCTAAAAATTGAATATCTTCCAATAACAAATATCATTATACCAGTGTGCAAATATAAAAGTGGAAAGTTGCAAAAATTTTATGATTGATTGTGTGATTTACGGACCCATCAACTATAATGTTCTGGATGTTTTTTTTTTATAAATATAATGTATTAATTTAAAATTAACAATACTCGTGTACTTTTAAAGTATTTCGAACTTATGACTTTCTGATTATAAATAAAATATTTTCATTATTTGCATCTTGAGTGTGAGATATACCGTCCTTCATTTAATGATTAAATCAATTATACTTATAACCATTATTGCAAAATAAATAAATAAATAAGATGTGTGGAGTTTGTCATCTTACTAAATCATACTCCCCCGTTCCACTACAATTGTCGCTTTTCATTTTGGCACATTAATTTCGGAGCTAATATTTAGTAGCTAATTGTGGTTAATAATAAAATTAGCAATCATAATTAACTTAGTTAAGACTTAAATAAGTTAATTACGATTGCCAATTTTAAAAAATACCACAATTAATTACTAAACACTAGCTTCGAAATTAATGTGCCAAAATGAAAAGCGACATTGTAGCGGGACGGAGGGAGTATAATTTATGTGGAAATATTTTGAATAATAATGCAATTAAGAGGAACACATGCGATTAATTACTTTGGAATCAACTTCCATTCCCAAAAGGCGGTGAACTCATGTGGGATTAGAATCTTCAATTAATTAAAAGAAGAATTTCAATATTTAGTCATCATTTAATATCACCTCAATTGTATTTGTAATATAATTAAGAAATTGTGTTTTATTAATTCAGTACTTAAAATAATTTAATTATCAATTTAGAATCTAAAAGACTAATTCTCAATTCATAACCTGAAAGACGACAAAGACTATCAATTGAGCACCCGAAAGATCATAAATTTTCCAATCCAAAACCTCAATATCAAGTCCTAAATTACCAAATCTTATTCCGGGTCCTGAATCGATAATTAAATCTTTTGGATCCTAAATCGTTAATTATTGATCCTGATATCAGAGTTTTGATACACGCAGCAAAAATTTTACAAGAAAACTTGCACTCACAAACTGTTTGTTACACACAAGTTTGGGTCTTTGAAAACTTGTTGTTAGTGAGTTTGAGATTAGGTTCAGGTTCGAGATATACTTCAGCACTTAGGTAGTGTTGAGTTTTAAATCCTTACAGGAAAGTAAATATAACAGTAAATGCAAAACGATTGATAGAGGTTCAGACACAAAAACCCTACGTCCTCTATTTAGACCTTGAGTTTGAAATACACTAAGCTTCAGAATACAAGGATTCTCACGATCTATCGCAAACTGATAAATGCCAATGTCCACCAGTCCACTTGCTCACTCGCTCAGATCGTTGCTTTTTCCACTTTGGAGATTTAAAGTTTGGGCACACCACATAGCCTCCGTCTCTGGAACTTGGGAACTTTATGGTTCTTCCTGGAACCGTTGATCACTTTGGTTAGACGCCCGTAACAATTACAACTTGGAGAAAAACTGTGACTAATGTATTTACTTGGAGAGTTAGAACACCAAGAAGTAAACTTGTGCTTAGAAAGAAACAAGTCTCGTGTACAAAGATGGCATAAGATTAGCTAAGAAGTTAGCCTCGAATGTAGAAACCTTGAGTTTGCAATTTCGCAGAGTTACGTTATTTGGTTTTAAATTCGGCAACTTCTCTTCTGGGGACACTTCGTCTATTTGTAGACGGAGTGTGAGAGATTTAAAAATGTAGTCGTTGAGAGACCTATTGGATGAGGTCCAATCAAGAGCCTCTCTTGTGCGAAGGACATGTTGCTTTCCATAAAGTTTGCACTTGCTCTTGCTTTTCTGACGTTGGATGTTGACATCGTACATTGTGTCATAACGACTCTTCTAGTCAGTCTAAAGAGTCGAAATTGATCCAACAATAGAGTCCTCAAACTTTAAGTAATCATCATTCTTAAACTTTGATCTTTGAAAGGATGCATCTGACTTGTTTTCTTTGTCTGCGTGCGCGAGAGAGATATGATATTGTCCAGTTTCATGCTGGTGTCGTCAGCCAATTTTTGGGTTCCCCAGATTGGTAGTTAGAAATGTAGGCAGTTTCTTCTATCACCTTGCGAAGCCCAAACCGGTAGAAACCAGTTTGTCTTAATTTGTCCTATTACAACTCGATAGACATCCTAAACAAGACTTTACAAATTTTAACAAACTAAAAATACTTTTAAATTTGTGGTTTATATACAATATTTAACACATCAAAACATAATAAAATGTAGCAATACTTCCTAACAATAATTCTCCATAAAGAAGTACTTAACTTTAGGTAGAAGTATGATCCGAATTATCATTACTTTATTTTACACAAATGGATTTATCTATCACAACTTATTTAATCACGTTGTATTTCCTTATCTATTAGGAGAATATGTTTGAATATTATATATCAGAGTAGATCATTTTCTCAAATCAATGTAGGATATTTAATACACCAATTTAATTTATACCGTACATTGGATCATTAATTTCAATCTAATATTTGATTATTTATCATTCAAATGAGTTGGCTTTGATACCATGCTATCCATCTAAGGAGATGATTAACAAGGTTAACCGATTTTAATTATGGATATTTCAATAGCAGCTCGAAATTAAATGTTCTCATGCTACCCATTTCATTAAATAATCTCGTGCTACAAGTCAAAAAGAGTGTATTAAATGTTTCACCTTGATTTGAAAAAAAAAGAATCTAAGTTTGTATAATATTCAAATATATTTTTTATAAATTAATTTTACAAGGAGATTATATATGTTTTAATCGGAATAAAAAAATATTCCAACCTCCAAGGAGAATAAATACCCCAGTATATCCAGAAACGAAGCGGCTCTTGACGGTGTGGCGGTGGGCGTTACAACAAACTCCCAGACGGCGTCAAGTCAAATGCCGAATGCCAGAGGAGCCTTAACGGCAAGGGCTGACGGAGTCAGTTAGACGTGGGGTCCACATCCCGAAACGAGTGGCGTGGGATTTTTGCTTTTTTCTTTTATCGGATAGAAAAAGTGCAAAAAAAAAAAAGAGAGAAAAAACTTAATCTCGGTCACCGGCGCTTCCGGTAATAGAAAACGGCCATGTCTTTAATAAGGGGCGATGGCCCCTCGTGGGCCCACCTAATTGTGTGCCATAGTTTTCCTACATTAATGACATTTTTGTCCCTGGGGAAAACCGGAAAACGACTGCTCCGGATTCCCCCTCTTTTGGCTTTGCGTCACGTTATAAATAATTCATATTTATAATGATTAATGAAATTGAATTCATTACTTTTAATTTTATATTTTAATTATATTTTTGTACTACGTTTTATTTAGATTTTAGGGTCTTTCTATTTATTATCTATTGCTCCTACAGTTTCATCGGATTAGTTTCATTTTTTATTTTCGTCTATTGTTAGATTAATTTAATTTCTCAAAATAGAAATAAATCTTTACTCATTAATAAATTATTAATTTTACTATACTCATATACATTTATTATATATCCAGGGGCGGCACTACCTTAAGGCTCACGGGGTCGGCCGCCCCCACGGCATTTCGAAATTTTTTTATATATACATGTATTTTTTTTTTAAAAATAAAATTATATAGTATCGACCCTACAAAATTATAATCGAGCCCCCACAATACTCGAGCTCTACATCCGCCCCTGTATATATCCGATCAAAGTGGACTAATCTATCTGTACAAATAAAGTACTCCCTCCGTCCCATTATATTAGGGACGGAGGAGTGTGCACAAAAACTAATGTGCATTAGTGTAGAATAATTAATATTTTATTGATGAGTGGGAAAAAAATTACTTTTTTAGGAAATGGACTAATAAATGGGACGAATCAAAAAGGAATATGAGACTAATATAATGGGACGAAGGGAGTATTTATTTCTCTTTGCATTAATTTCGGCTCTTTGATGTTGTTTTTTAATGCATGAGACTATAAATATAACTATACTTCAATATTAAAGAAAAAACATAACTTTTTTTATTTTATTTTAACCGCAACTAAACTAGACCAACCTAACCTAACCAATGGATTTGTTTAGGTTTGATTTTTGAGATCAGTCATTTTATTTGATTTTGAATCGAACCATCCGATAAGTAGATGTGTGTATGATTTGATTTTTGAGATCAATCATATTTAAAAAAAATTCAACTTAGTTTTGGACAGTTTAAACACTTTAAAATATTATTCGACAAATAGTACAAACAATAAAATTAATACACCATATTCACCTATTTGAATATTAATTCGACGAATGATATAAATAATAAAATTTATATAAATATATTTCTTTTATCATTAACTATAAATTACTTTTCTTAAACTAACTAAACCTACTAAATGACTTTGATTTTACCAAATCTTACCCACCCTTATCCATAAGCACAGGACCATCACCTGCAGTGACTAGAGAAATTGCACCAAAATTTGAAATTCAAAAAAAAGTTCTACATTAAAACTTGCATACATAAATGGTAATTAAATTTAAGTTTCACTCACATTTCTAAAGAAATATTTGTTTGATGTGTAAGATTTTAGCATTAGTATATCACACGTACAAAATAATTTGCAATAACAAAAAAATAAATCAAAGATAAAATGTTTAATGTTTTGATTCCAATCATATCTTTTGGGTGAAAGAAAATACGGAAAACAACACAAAAAATTATTTTTATATTTTTATATATTGGCCACGACAAAAATAGTTAGAGGGTGTTACATTAAACTATAGTTTTATTAAAGAATAAAAAAATCATATCATACAAAATATTTTAGAATTTATAAAAATAAAAAAATTAGAACTATCTTAGTGCAAGTTGTCGGTGTGGTGACATAGCTTATTGAATGATAACAAAAACAAAATCACTAAAAAAATAAGAGATTTTTTAAAAAATAATTATTATTTTTAATGCTCCATTTTTTAATTGTTAATAATAGAATACTAGCACTTTTTGTATAGCCGATAAGATTTTATTTATTTTTAGTGGGTGTCATGATTCATTTACTTAGTAGTTATATATCGTAATGGGATATAATTAACCATAATATAAAATTAAACTAAATCACGAGAAAGATTTAATGAAGGTGATTGTGAAATATAAAATAAAAAAATATAAAGTGTGGTGCGATCCTAATTAGATTAGTCAAATTAAAACGTTCTTTTTTTTAATACATATTAGGCTTAAAAAATACTCCCTCCGTCTCATGCTAATTGTCACATTTTTTTCGGTATGAAAATTAAGAGTTATTAGGTAGAAATGAGTTATTTAAATTAATATTTTATTGTTAAGAGTGAAAAAATTGTCATTTTTTAAAATGTAACAATTTGGTTAGGAAGCTCGATTTGGTAAATGTGACAATTTAAGTGGAACAAAGGGAGTAATATCTTTCTAGCATGAGCACCAATTGAAATTTGTTTCAAATCATTTGAGAGATCGAAGCCCATTGACATACTTTTATTCAAATTCACTTATTATTTCATCGTTACTTGAAAAAAACTTATGAATCAAATCAATACGAGTGAAGCAAGCTCAAGATAATTAAAAATAAATAAAACTGACTTAATCTTTGTTGAATCAAACTCGAGTTTGAATTAGTCTTATAAAACATGAGCCCGAGTTCTAGTTAAAGCTCGCAAGCTTTACCAAACTATATACTCCCTCCGTCCCGGCTGAATTGTCCCGGATTGACCGGGCACAATAACCAAGTAATGTGAGTGTAAAGTAAGTTGAGTGGAATTAATATTTTATTATTGAGTGTGAAAAGTTGTCTTTTTAAGTAATGGGACAATTGAGGTGGGACGAACGAAAAAGGAAAGTGGGACAATTTAGGTGGGACGGAGGGAATATAATTTAAGATTTTATCTTAATCTATTACTGAGTAACTTAGTAATTTAAAATTTTCTTGTTTACGATTAGATGAAAATGGAACTTGACCCTAAGTCGAGTTCTAGCTTAAAAAATCAAAACTGAGCAACAAAAATAAGAAAGTATTTGCTCAAAAAGAAATAATAACAAGAAAATAACAAATTTAAAGGGGAAAGAAAAGTCATCGCGTTTCTAAATTGGATAAAGATATGAACTGGATCAAATAAAACGACCCAGCCCGAATCTAAGCCCACTTTAAAATAGTTGTTTTTAGAATACAGCCCATAATTATACAAGAGTTACAAAAAAAAATCCCCAAATTCTAGAAAAAATGTGTGAATACTGAATTAAAAAATATTACTCCCTCCGTCCCACTCTTTTCTTTTTCGTCCGTCCCATTTAATTGTCTCATTACCTAAAATGGAAAGTTATTACCCATTTACTAATAAAATACTAATTTCATCTATCTCGTATTGGTTATTGTGCCAAATTCCAAGGGGACAAATAAAGCGGGACGAAGGGAGTAATTAAACTCACAATATTTTTGCAATTATTAATTAATTAGGTATTGTATCTGGTCACCAATCACATTTCCAAATATTAGCTTATATTTTCAAATATGATGTTTGATACTCTAGTTTTTGAAATGTATAAAAAATAAAACTTATTCGGTACGTGTCTATATTTGAAACCAATCAGATTATATTTAGTATATAATGAAGAATATATATAGGATGGTCTACCTTATAGTGTGTGATACTCATTAAAGTGTATATCATACTTCATTATAAATATTTAAGAGATAAATGAAGTATTATAAAAAAGGTACTATAATGAAATATTTTATATTTTATAATGATAATTTCACACACGGTAATAAAGTTTATAAATCATTTTTGGAGATAAGTTGCATATTTTTCCTTCATATGCTGAATATCACATCTAGCTTTGTAAATTGTAATTTTAAATCTTAAAATCATGCAGATTATACTATAAAATCTAATTATTAATGCACGTACCATTTATCGATAGAGTGCAAAAAAGTTGATAATCCGTCAAGACTCCATAATATAATAGTATAATATTAAAACACCAAGATTATTTTTTCTCGTATGAACGCATTATTTATGTAGAATATTCTCTCATAAATTAGCTACAAAATCCAACAAATTCCCCTCATAAATTATTTGTTACACGTGAGCATTTTTGGAACATCAACATCATGATTTTATTTTATCTAAAAACATAAGACCTATTATTAATTTATTATTCTAAAATTATTATATTCACAACGAATATACCTACCAAAATAAATAAATGAAAGTCAAAACTCTAGCAGCCTATCACTTTTCTTGCAATTCAAATTCCACAGAATGTGCTAACAATTAATTTACCACAGCTGTATTTCCACAGGTGCATGAATCCTCTCTCTCACACACACACTCTGATAAATTATTTATAAGGGCAGGATTTAGGTAGTTTTTTTTTTTTTTTGAGCATGAAGGATTTAGGTAGTTAACATAAAGAAACAAGGATATAAAAGGAATGAGCTAATCCATGACGCATATTCCTTGCAAGCAAAGCACATTAATGATTAAAGTGAAAACCCAATTGTAAATCAAAATTGCTATTTCCAATTATCAAAATTCAAAATGTCACAAAAAAAATTAATGAAACTGAAACCTAATTAGGGCTAAGTTCTACTCATAAGCAACAATTACTATTAGTAGTTTTATCATTTCAGGACTAAAAAAAAATAGTTTAATTATTGATTTAAGATCCAAATGATCACAAAAATTCTCAATCCAGGACCCGGAAGATCATATAATTCTCAATCCAGGGCCTCATTATCAGG
Organism: Plectranthus barbatus; assembly: GCA_026898455.1. Taxonomy (NCBI): domain Eukaryota; kingdom Viridiplantae; phylum Streptophyta; class Magnoliopsida; order Lamiales; family Lamiaceae; genus Plectranthus; species Plectranthus barbatus. Next base: position 62,109 of record JAPKLW010000962.1, on the reverse strand, counting down.
TACTCGATTGAGAATTATTTGATCTTTCGGATCCTAGATTAATAAATAATTAAACTATTTTTAGGTCTCCTAACTTTTACTACACGAACCTTGTATCTAAACAGCATTCCCTCGGACAAGCGTCACCAATCAGTTTCTTGAAGCTTGATTTCACATCTGCAAACAAACATCCACAAAAACCAATTAATTTAAAACGATGAATGGTTCAAAAGGGTGTTGATTATCTTACCTTCTTCAATGAGCAGGCGTCCAAGAAGAGAGAGCATAGTGAATGCGACCCTTCCAACCCAGCAGCAGCCACTGACCATCTTCATCCACCACAAAATCCTTATGGTAAGATGACTTGACTCTGTTCCTAGCCATGCTCGTGATCTCCCCATCAAGAGGGAGCTGGCTGAACCCAGCCCTCATATTCCGGACCTGCCATTGCTTGTACGTCTCCGGCCTCTCGATCCTCTCAGCAGCCTCGCATGCAATCACATTGGTCGCCTCCCTCCCAAACAGAATCTTCTCAAGCAGCATTCTCTCGTTAACTTCCCGTGGGATAATGGCGTCCAGCATATCGAAAATGGATGAGTAGTAAAAGAGCGCCTCACGGAATCTAGTGATGAAAAATGGCGCATTGTAAGCGCCATTCTTGATTCCTTGAACGAAAACGGCAGGTTTTATCTTCCTGATGAGGTTCAAGACCATGTTTCTTGGACTGTTTACCACCACAGTTTCATCTAGAAGATTCTTCAAGTTAAAAAGACAGGTTACAGCAACCATTTCATCCTTCTCGAGCTTGAGATCTTCGAGTTTGATCGTTTCCCACTTTTGAGCTATAGCATGGAACTCAAATGGGACTTTAAAGGTCTCAGCATAACCAGCCAAACGCCTCCCTGCCTCTTCTACTCGTGCCGCTGGTCGAAAACCGGGGCATGGGAAATCAATGCCAGTGATACGAAGCTTAGGGGGTCCCCCAGGCCGGTTGGCAAGACGTTGCAGGAAGCAAGGCCATTGGAAGCCATAGAGAATACCAAAATCTATGATGTGGAGTTTTTGAACTTTCTCAGAGGCTTTCATGATGGTTTTATTGGCGAAGAAATTAGATATCTTCCTAAATGGGCATGTAGCTACGTATGTATGATAAGCTTTGAGTATATCAGCAGCAGAGGTAGGTAAACCAATGAGGGACTTGTATATCTGAGTACCGGAACCAGCCATACGCGCCTCGAGCCCATCAGCAAAGTAGTGTGCGAGTCTCTGCATTCCATCTCCTGTTTGAGAAGCATGCTCTCTAATCTGCTTCAGAAACTCACTTGCAGACCTTCGATCATCAGCTGCAACGGCTTGCGCGCAGAGGGTCAACAAGGTTCTCATGTCGACTACATTCCTTTTGCCTTGCTTCTTCTTGCCACCAGTCTTGCCACCGTTAGATCCATGTGGTTGATCGCTCTGTTGCGTGTTTCTTATTATCTCGTTCAATGCTTCGCGAAGAGCAATATCGTTTTTACCTCCACTGCACAGGAGGACTTTATCAAACATGTCTGAACTCACAGGTGACTCAACAAAAACTGCTGACTGTTTGTTACTCCTTTCCTCTTGCAAACCTATGCTGTCATGATATGGATTCTTCTTCCTCCTCGACACATCAACAACTTCATCATTGACCGGTTTATTCTCCACCTTAAAGGATTGATCAGCAGATGCATCTTTAGGCAATGGAAAATCATACCCAAGAGCAGCAAATAAGTTACTTCCATTAGGAAGAAACTTGGTTGCTTCTTCTACTCCCTTCTTGAACTGCATAGCTGAGAGACTATCACCAAATATATCAGGAACTCTAAGGGTACTCACGGGAGAATCTACCGGACCTTCGACGATGGTGCCACTGCAACTTGATGAAGAGTATGAACACTGAGAAGTTGACTGTGAAATTCTCTTTTCAGTATCATGATGATGTAGCCCATTGCAGTTGCCATCAGAATTCCAATCAGGGCATGAAATTCTTTTTTCAGTATCATGATGTAGCCCATCGCAGTTGCCATCAGAACTCCAATCAGGGCATGAAATTCTTTTTTCAGTATCATGATGAAGCCCATTGCTGTTGCCATCAGAATTCCAATCAGGGCATGATGTTTCCGAATCATATGAACCACTGAAACCATTCACCCTTTCAACGGGGTGCTCAAAGGTCTGATTCTGATCCAAATTCGATTTATGATGATCATCTGCGGATGCAGGATATTGTTCTCCAATAACCTCGTAAAAAGATCTCTCTGCAGCTTGAAGAGCCTCAGACTCCACTCGTGCCTTCTCTTCCTCGTCCTCTTCCATAAGGATATGATTTATATACTTGAGTACTGCATCACTGAAATCAAGATCCTCAGGAGAACCGCCTTCCGATGATTGAACTCGTGTCCCCGGATTCGTAGCGAGTGCATCACTGAAATCAAGATTCTCGCGAAAATAGCCTTCGGATGATTGGACTCGGGCATCAAGGTTTTTAGTGATGGCATGACTTGAATCCAGCAGATTAACACGAGCTCCCAAAAGGTTGACTGGATTGGGATCTGTAAATACTGGAAAAGTTTGGTTGACGACTCTCATTTGAGAAGATGCCCCATCATAACGCCAGATTTCTGGTCCATGACCTTCAATTTTGTAGTAACCACCATTCATCATAAGAAAATAAATTTTCTGCTATCCAAAAAGGAGCTAATCAGCCAAACCTTTCTGAGGTTGTAAGCTTATGAAACTGAGCTCCTGAAACTCAAAACATAGAAAAAATATTACTAAAACAGAAATTCCTCACATAAAATAACAAAAAACTCAGCTAACACAGACCATCAAATGACTGAAATCAACAAATCAAATACACCAAACCTCTGTTTCTCGAGGGGAAGTTTTTACAAAAAGCGGATGCAGAAATCAACGAAGTCAATGGAAGTCTAAATCCAAATATTCTCGCAAACACAAGCTCTCATTCTGACATCGAATCAAACAGAATCACAATAAACACACATCAACACAGTCGAATCAGATCTCAGCACGGATCAGCTCACACTTCCAACATTTCCAACAATATCGTAAAATCTAAACACGAAAACCACTGGAAAGGCCTTAACTATGGATATATATCACCAACCGCAACGAAAATCCAAATCAACATAAAATGACGGCTATACAAATTACAATATATATATAGAGAAAGAGCAGAAACAGTGGCGAAAATGATGATTTACCAGAAGGAATGATTAGCTGATGATAGATTTAGGAGAGGAAACTCCACACGATTCGCGGTTTTGCTGCAAGTAATCTTTCCAAAAATAATAATTTCGTTAGTTTTCTTTTCTTTTTTTTTGTTGTTGTTGGATATTGTGCTTTGATTTCAACGGCGCGCTTGGTGCTTGCGGTTGCTATGGCCACTCTCTCTCTATCTATACACACGTATATATATAGAGAGAGAGAGATACAATCTCACACAAGTAATTATCTCGAGTAAAAAATCTTGTCAGAGACGATGGGCCACGTGGTAACACGCAATTATACGAGATTATCTGGCAAATTTCATTTTATTAGGTTGATTTAGTTAAAAAATTAATAAACTACGCTTGGTTTGAAATTAATTATAATTAATATATATGATTTGTAAATTAAATACACATCATTTATGACATAAATAACTGTAAAAAAACATACATCGGAAAATAAGATATATAAGGTTATTTTATACGAGACCTTCTCATTTCATTTTGGAGTTTGTAATATTTCCAATTAAACTATGCTTTTTTTATATTTAAGCAACATTTTGTATGAGAAAATGAGACATTGGTTTGAGATCATCTTTTTTTTAAAAAATAAATATACATTAATCTTAAACACACTTACACAACCAGATATTCTTTTGGAAGCTCGAATCTGTGACCTCTCTTAATCACAGGCAATGTACTTTAACCGCTACACCCCGAGTGAAGGGACATCTGTCTCATTTTTCATGTTGCAGTCATGTTCCATTATTAAATTTATTTTTTTTAATATATATTTTTATAATTTTAATTTATTATAATTTGGATTAATTTTATTAGTTCAACCGTAGGGTTCATCTAACCTAATAAGGGTATATAATATTTTTTCATAATTATTTTTTTAATTTTTAACTAACATATGATTATTAAAATTGATTAATTCTTGACTATAATTTGTGTTTTTATAAAATTCTGATTTTTGTTCTTAAAAATCAATTTAGAGTATTTTATATTATATGTGATTTTTGCTTTCGTGAAAATATTAATTAAAACTAATAGTCGACTAATCGAGACAGTGAAGCATCAAATGGAACACCATTGTAGGAAGGAGCACAAATATGTATTTCAATATTCATCGTCTTACAAAACATATGTCTCACAAGAGATTCACTCTCGTATTTATTGATTTATAGTATGTGTAATATAATATTATTAGAAGAATATTCTCATATTACGATGATTTTTTAAGTGTGTAAAATTTTGAAATATAATTCTTAGTTGTAAGAAAATTTCAGTCAAAATGTTGAAAATTTGTTAATTTGCATTGACAATACCTTTGACTAGATTGTGTTTTTCTATAACTATAGAAATCACTAGGTATTAATGTCGGAATCTATCGTTGAATTGGTTAATTCATGGTGTAAATATAAAAATTTGCTTCCTCAATTTCAGTTTATATATTATATAACTTAATTTTACAAATAAAATGATATAAACGATGATGCATCTATGTTAGGATTAGGGAGTGTTCAAATCGAACTGAATTTTTATTGATCCGATATTTTTATATAAATAAGAAATAGAAACTTATGATGAGCAAGTAGAGAGTAAGAGGAGGTTGAATAAAAAAGAATTCAATATTTTTTCCATTTTACTCAACTTTAATTTTTTATGGATCTTCCATTTAATGCAAATGCATGCTTCACCCAAGAATTGCTTTTTTAAAAAAATAAAACTTATATGGAATATATTTTCCTATTTTTAATTAATTTGTTCTGTTTAATTAAAGTATAATATTTAAATGAAAGATGCATCATCGTTACTCCAATTATGATCAATTAATTATATATATATATATATATATATATATATATATATATTACATTTTGAGGGCGTGAATAATTTAACTTTATTTAACACAATTAAGCAACACAATGATGAGATTCCAACTCTATTGAGAAAATAATTCACCCCACGACTTTATAAAGGCACTTTATTTTTTTAAATTTTATTTTAATTTAGTAGGGATGAGAAAGATATGATTGATTTGGAATATTTATTCACATGAGATTTTTATTTTAAAACATTTATAAAGAGATATGATATTTTAATTATTTTTCTTTTTATCAAAAGAAGAAGGATCAAAGGATTTATCTCAAAATTCTTGTACAACTTTCAAACTTCTATATGAAATAGTATATATAATTAAAATTAAGATATTTTTATTTATGGGAGGCAAAATAATGTTTCGAAAGAAAAAAAAAAAAAGTTGCTCGAGTATTTATTGTCAATTGAACTTAAAGACAAAAAATATTTGAAGGTTTTTATTTCATTTTTTGAGTTGGTGGTTTTCTTAAGGTTACTTGAAGTTGTTATGATTATTTATCTATTTATTTATTTTTTATCATTAAAATTTTTAAATATTAATTAAACTTAATTGTGCATTGCGACAAAATTTTGCATGACTCATAATGCCAACGATTATTTAATGAGATGCAAAGATATTGGGTTGCAACAAATATCCATGAATTGTGTTCGTGCAATTTTATGTATAACCTTAATTAGTGAAGTTTTTTTTTTTAATTATGAAAAATGCAATCCATACCATCAATTATATTTCCAATCATCCTAAATATGCTATTTTACTCACGTGTGCCCACCACTATTATGTTTTCTTTAAGACAAAGATATGAAATCTATTAGACAAATTCGGTATGCGGCGACAAGATACGTCATAATGCTACTTTATAACCGGTCGAGACAACAAAAGTTCGTTTGTGAATACGGACAATATTTGTTAATTTACGTATCTAAAAGATTTTGGATCTTACGAACCCGCAAAAAATGAACTTTTACAAATTTTTGGATAACAAACAAAATATCAAGAATAATTGTACCCGAATAAATTATAGAACTTGGATCAACCCTAGTTGTTCATTTCAACTCAGACATTTTGAAAATCTTCATATTCGGTAGTCACAAGTCCCTCGATGCAGGCCAATGTCTTTCTAATATCGATATTTTCGGACATATATATCAATATAATTGTTATTATTGTAGTTTTTTATGAGGTTTATTATAATTCATCATTTTGCTACACGTTTAGTTCCAAAAATAACAATTTTGTTGGTTTTTTATATTATTATTATTATTATAAATTTTTGGGAATTGTGATTTCATTTCAACGGCTCAGTCTGTTATAATAACTACTCTTTCTATCTACACATATATAGAGATGGATACACTCACCACAATTAATAAATATGATTTGGAAATTTTATGACATGAATTATTTTCAATAAAAATAATGAATTTCATATTTATTGATTTATAGGTGTAGTAAATATAGATGCAATCCATACCCTTAAAATCTGGGGTGAGTTGGTGGTGAAGATTATCACATGACCAAAAGTAATGATATAATAATATTATTCAAAGAATATTTTTAACTTTTTCCGATGAATTTTTTGAAATAAGTGTGAAGTAAATACTTAGTCAACACTTGAAAACTTGACTTTGCATTGGGAATGCCTTTGACATAATTACTACTCCCTCCGTCCCATGTAATTAGTCCCATTTGGTTTTGGCACGATAACCAATGTTAGTGAGTGTAGTGGAATTAATATTTTATTGATGAGTGTAAAAAAGTTTGCCATTTTAGGAAATGAGACAATTAGATGGGACGGACAAAAAAGGCAAATGAGACTAATTTTGTGGGACGGAGGGAGTACATTGTGTTTTCCCATAACCTTAAAAATTCAATATGCTTTTCAAATATTTGAAAATTTCAAGGTTTTAGACTATTCATTATCATAACTTCAAAATTTTAATATAACTTAATAATTTAAATTTTTCTCTCCATACAATATATAATTTAATTTAATTTTACTCACTACAATAACTTTCAACAACCTATAATTTATTTTATTTTTACTTTATTTTATTCTTATAACAATATTAATTTTAATTCGATTTTTATAAATCTACAAACTATAGAAAAATATAATTAAAATTCATAAACACAATTAAATGATATTATAATTTGAGGGTTGAAGAAATAATTTAGATGATTTGGATCCATAACTTCAAGATTGAAAAATTTAAGAAGTAATGCAAGGGAAAAAAAAAGAATATATTTGGTTTGTTTGTGAAAATACATCAATATTGGGCTCTATTTATAGAGAAAAAGATGATGAATCTTGAAATAAATTATATATATATATATTTTTTGATTAATTATATATATTTTTTACAATTTAAAACTAAATTACATATTCCACAACAACCGATCGACAGTTGGTAGTCTAATACATACATTTTACTATCATAAACATTACTCACAAAATTTTAATGTATAAGACAGTATTTATTGCTCTAGAAGGAAATATTACATCTTCATAATTTATATGTAAGTATATGTGGTAAAGAGAAATATGTTGATTCTGAGTTTTTTTTTAAATTTTAATAGTATATTGATGCGAAATTTTTATGATATAACTTTCTTTATAAAAAAGAAAAAAGGAGCTCAAGATGAGTAAGAATAGAGTCTGTAGAGATTGAGGATGAAAATAAGTCGAAAAAGTTTTTTGTATTTTACTCGATTTTATATTTTTTTTTATTGTTTAAAACTTAATTGAATCCGCTATTAAAAAATAATAATAACGTATGGATCTGCCATTAAATGTAAATGGATACTTTTACCAATAATTGCTTTTTCCTTTTTCTTTTTCTTTTTTGAAAAAAATAAAATTGACATTGTTGATGAGACTACATTAGTATGGACTATATTCTCACATTTTAATGAATTAATTTTTAAATTAGAGTATAATAAAATTATATGGGGAGGAGTATATCTTCTATTACTCAAATTATAACTAATTAATCATAAGTAAACTGCTTAATCATTATACTATTATTTTACACAAGAAATTCCAACTCTAAAGGGCAAAGAATTCGCCCCAAGACTTTAAAGGCATTTTTTTTAGTAAAATTTATTAATTATAATCTCACTCCACCCAAATATCTCTATTAAGTTTGAACCACAATTTATCAAAAATAAACGAAACATTTAAATTACTTGTTTATCGAATTGAGGGACTAAAGACACATTATTTGTTTTTAGCTATGGTTTATTTGGAATATTTATTCATATGGAACTTTTATTTTTAAGAGAAATGTTTCAGGTTAGGCACGCCTAAACGATTTAAGCAGGTTTTATCAATTAACCTAAGTCAAACCCATATAATATACTATAATTGGAGATTAATAAATCCTAATTGAGATGGGTGAACCCATTTTGGTATGAATAAAACCCACCTAAACCGCTTAGGCGTGCCTAACACAAGTTTCTGTCATTTTTTAAATATTTTGAAAGAGATTCGATATATTACTTATTTTTCCTTTAATCAAAAGAAAAGGAAACAAAAGATTGATCCCGAAACATTAAGCAACTTTTACACATATAATACACACACACATATATATAGTTAGAGAGAAGAGATCATATGCTAAATAATTGTTTGTGCTACAATACTAATAATGTTTGATTAGTTAGTATATTATGCTTGTTTACTTATTATGCTATATTTCATTAAACTGCTTAATCACCATATCAAAAAAAAAAAAAAAAAAAAAGCATGCGTACAAAAATATTTTGAAGGATTTTATTTTATTTTTTGAGTTAGTTTTTATTAAGGTTACTTGAAGTTGTTATATTTTTTTTTGGTCAAAATTAATTCAACTTCATTGTGAATTGTGACAAAAATTTACTTGATTTATCATGCCAACGATGAGTATTTAATGAGATGCAAAGATATTGGGATGTGACAAATAACCATAAATTGTATTCGTGCAATTTTATGTCTTAACCTCAACTAGTGAAGCTCTCTCTCTCTCAATCTCTGTCTGTGTGTGTGATTAACGCAATTGCATGCCATCAATGATTTCCAATCATAACTCCCACGTGCAATAATATTTAGTCAATTCGAAATAATATAAACTTCAAACATATATACTACTATAATTGATATTGTAATTTTTATCTAATACTCCCTCCGTCCCAAGTAAATTGTCCACATTTCCTTTTTCGTCTGTCCCACAATATTAGTCCACTTTCCTAAAATAGCAAATTTTCTACACTCATCAATAAAATATTCATCCCACTAACTCTCACTACCACTAACATGCATTGGTTATCGTGTCCGGTCAAATATGGACAATTTGACCGGGACGGAGGGAGTAACATTTAATTAATATTATTACATTCAAAATAATACTCCATCCGTCCCACCTCAATTGTCCCACTTTCCTTTTTCGTCCGTCCCACCTCAATTGTCCCATTACTAAAAAAGGTAACTTTTTCACACTCAACAATAAAATATTAATTCCACTCAACTTACTTTACACTCACACTCCTTGGTTATTGTGCCCGGTCAACCCGGGACAATTCAGCCGGGACGGAGGGAGTATTACATATAGATTGGCTGAAACAATTCATTTTGCACTTCAAACTAGGACTGACATTTTCTCACGGACGATAATATGAGTACAAATACGACACAATAATATGAGTACAACTACAACACAGAGTCTGTTAAACTCCAACATGATAATAACATGACACGATAATAACCTGACACGATAAAATCTACTTTACCCAAGTTGCCAACTTTACACTTGGGACTCAAAAAATTTAATACAATACAAACACGCACGATAATAATGAACATGAAGACGACACGAACATGTTAAGCTCAAAAACGAACACGACACGAACCCGTAAAGCTAACAACCCGACATGATAAAACACAATATGATAACGACCCAATACGAACAAATTTACAGCCCTACTTCAAACCGTCTGACCAAGGCAAATACCATCCACTTTGGAATTTCACATCATAATCTATGCAGAAAAAATGAGGGTTCCAAATTGAACTAAATATGAATAGGAACCACTAGATTAACTCAAAATCCATTGTACCAATCATTTTAAATAAAACAATATAAAAGGGATGAATAATGAAGGGAAAATGGTCATCAGACATTAATATTAGATGGCAATTTGAGTTTTCCCCATACAAAGGGGTGGTTCTGGTTCATGATCAGAATTCAATTATTCCTAATGACAATGGCGATAGTACAACAACATACCTGGCCTGGCCGTCCCGGCGACCAGCCGACGCCCGAAATCATCAGTTCATCCCTCTCCTTTTCTTGCAGGATCTCCACTCCTTCAGCAGAATCTCGACTCCTTCCTTGAGGTTAGCTCTCCTACTTTCCCTATGGTTCCACAGTTCCGAAGTGACGTACCTCCCACTCGGGTTGTATTCGTTTATCTCAGAGATGGCCGCTGTCACAGCATTGTAAACTTCCTCACCATAGCTTTCCTCAAGGTCTCTCAGTTTTTCATCGTCTTCCTTTATCACAGACTGCACCAACAAAATAGATTTATCTGACAACCTCACAAGACTGGTTCAATATATCAATTCACGAAGTATATTTTGTCATTATATCAGATCAATTTCAACCAAAATTTTATAGCTTCAGGAAAGATCGTTTGAACCACTAAATTTTAATGTAGTATCATTTCAAAATTTCTACTCCTGGTATAGTAGCTGCTATAACACATACAATCATACTCAACTCGAACTCGATGGGATTGAATGACAAAATTTTGTTCTCACTTCTCCGAACCAGCAGTGAAACAAAATGGCATCCGCTAATATTGTACTTTTTTTCGTATATTGTTTAACGTTATACCTGAAGCTGGCCATTAATGGTGACCACCTTTATAGGATGCCATCCAGGATCTCGAAGATACTCCTCCCACAGTGAACACAATTCTGAGGCCCTCTCATCTGCCTCCTCTGCATTATACTTCCTTTTCATTGCCACAAGAAATGGCTTGTCATCAAGTTCCCCCATTCTCTTCACACCAATATGAGAATTTATTGCCATATCTTTCAAGCCCTAGGAAAGCAAGTGTTGGTGAGCAACTTACATTTTTTACCAATAAAAAAAACGCACGAGAGTATGCATGGTTTCATGTGAAAATTATAAGTTCTATCCATTGCGTGGTATATTAATAGCCACTCCAATCTAAATATAAAAACACACATTTCAAGCATATACAAGTGAAACAAGAGGTATGATGACCAAACCTAGAATCTGCTCTACAGTGTGAAATCGCATGCTCTTGAAGGGATAGAGATTAGTGATATCAGATTTCATGTCTGATAGAAAAGAAATTAAAGAACTCACATTAACCATTTCTTTTCGAGCATCCTGCAGCTCATCATTTCTCTTTCGCTCCTGCACAACTAAAGTTTGGTTTAATGCTTCAAGATCTTCAAGTTCTCCTTCCTTTTCCCTCATGGCTTTGAGCAGCAACTCAACTTTGTTTAACACTTCTAAATCGCCTTCATCTCCCATGTGCTTCATAACGTTCACTTTACCTCGCAACTGCTCGATTTCAAGTTGTACTGCTTGTTTTGCATCCAATTGTTTCTCCAGCATAATAATTTTTTTATGAAGCTCCTCTTTTGCTCTCTGGAATTACAAAGGGCAGCTCAGAATTTCAATAATTATCAGAACATTGTGGGTGAAACAAGATTCTACTGCATCAGAAACTATATTGGTGAAATACCTTTTGTTCTTCTGCCAACCTCATCACTTTTTCATCAGCCTTTCTTTGTTCCTCAGCAGCAGCTTGCAGGGAGCAATTTTGCACAGCATTCTGGAATTCAAAGAAAAATAAAAGGATGAAAAAATGATAAATAAATAAATAAGAGAGACGAAACGAGGGATAAAAAATCATGGAACTTGCACAGTGAAGAAAATAGACCTCATAAAAACAGTCCATCAAAATCTAATACATAAAAGGAACCTAACTTATAGTGAAGTAGTTGATCCGAAGATGTCAATGCAAGACCAAAGATAGAAGGATATTTCTTTAGATCAGAATAATAGCCCAATCTTATTGGTAATTGGCTGTCACATGCATTATCCTCACGTGTTAAACAAACAAATGCAGATCCCATCTAACATCAATACAAGATAAGAGGACTTAAGTGGATATGGTTTCCGAACCAACTAGCTAAACTGGGAGTGCCCAAGTACTTTTTCTTACACTCACTGAAGGAACAATCACCTTAATGCCAATACTAAGCAGCGAGAACACGAAGAAACAGTATGAACAGTGCAGCAAACATCTTAGATGCTCTAATAGAATAATAAAAAACAAACAAAGCCAGTGGCAAAAAGATAGTCCTTTATCTATTTCAAAATTTAACCTGAAGAAAGATTCCACAAAAAATAAAAACATCAATGAGAGAGTAGCATTGAAAGACAATTCATCAAGCCACCAACAATCCATGGACAGTAGTTCTTTTAATGTTGAGGGTAACATAACAAGCTAGTTGAATCAGTCAACATAACAAGCTACTTGAACCAGTCGGCAAATAAACATTGAAAAGGATCACTATCAGCAGCAGAAATCAGACTATCAAGAACAACAACTTTGGCTCCCAAGACCATCAAGCTACAGAAATATAGCAACAGCAGATCCAATATACAGTAAACTAATCATAATATTCAACGAAGCAAGAAATTGATGTACGCAAAATTTGTGGAAAGGGAAGAATAAAAATAAAACGGAAAACTAGCTTCTTTCAACTAAGAAATACAGGGACACCTGTTCAAGTTCTTCAGATAGCTTTTTTCTCTCAAGTTCATTGTGTGTCTCACGTTTCCTCAGTTCTTCACGACGGTGCTCAAGATCTAGAGTTTGAGTTTCTAGTTGAGATTTTAGCTTCTCGTGATCACTGAATATCCTCATGAAATGGTCTCTGGCACTTGACTCAATCTTTTTTATCTCTGATTAACACAAACAAATCATTATATCAGGTTTAAAATTGCATATATTTTATTAGAAACTTAAAAAAACTTTATACATGAAAGACCTTCATTATAAGCTTGATGAAGATTATCTTTTTCCGAGATTAACTGGCTTAGAGAGCTTTCTGTCTCCTTGTACTTGCTCTCCATCTCTATTAAGTGCATTTTCTTTGCCTCAATAACATTTGTTAAATTGCCTACAAGCTTGTTGGTTTTTCGAGCTTCCTCCTCCATTATATCTGATATGGTTCTAATGTCTCCTATCTTGCGAAGATTTTCACCAACTAAGTTACTGGAATTGTAATCATCTGCACGCGCTACCCATGCATAAAGATCAGATTTTTTTTCATTCTTTGCCAGCCAATGACTCTTTCCATGATGTTTAGCCTCATAATCTTTCTCAAAAGCCATAGCATTGGTAAATCCAGACCAATCCTTATGGAATTCAACAATGGCCGTTCCAGAATGGCCATGGTAATTCCACAGAGGTCTCACCCTAGTTGGATTAAATCCCCTACTTGCCAATTCATCCCTCAATTTACTACCACTCCCCCCCACACAACGACCATCCTTGAAGCTAGTAGGGATGTTGACAACAATGCCAATCCATGGCCAGACAAACATCTCATCACGGTCCTGGTCTGCAAGAGCATCAACTTCGTCAGAAGGCTTTGAAGGGCCACCTTCAGAAGTTATGCCACTTTCCAAGTACTTAGACAAGGCAAGGTGATTTGCCTTGTCTCTTCCAGTCCTTTTCTGTGAATTGCATTTGCCAATTGAAGTTGCATGCTGCAAGAGTTCTTTATACTGGTAGTCCCGCTTCTTTTTAGTAGTGCAGTATGGGCAACTGTAAGCCTGATCAGAAATTTTAACCTGGTGTTTACCATTCTTCAGTTCTTCATACGCCTTCTCCGCATACTCCTCAGTTTCAGAGTCACTAGCATCAGTGTCTTCCCCCGAACTATGCTCGACTGAACTCCCCATAACTATCGACAGTCGATCCCACTGAAGTCTGAAATTGAAACTGGATGTCAAACAGAAAGTCAAATGAAATAACCAGTCCAAGTATTAGCTAAAGCAAACAAACTTGAATCATTACAACAACATGCAAAAATCACCTATGAAGCCACATTCATCGTCCCACTCTGCTATACATACATCCACCCCGAAATTCACCATGACTAGCTAACTAGAACTAAAATTACAGCTTTTTTCCAATTCCAAATGATTTCGCAATCCTCCATCGATCTATCCCTTATTTTCCTTCCAAAATTCACAAATTTGTAGCGAACGCAAACCGAATTAGACATGCATTGCACCGGAAAAACCACCAAATGCTATAAACCTCGAGATCCGAGCTTTATTATTGACAGGCAACAGAATTCAACCAGGTTCATATAAAATTAGAAATACAAATACAAAAAAAATTCCGACACATCACTCAAATTCCCCTGAAATTATCAAATATAGAGCTCGAAAAATGCAATTGAAAATACAACCGAAATCAGCAGAAATCTGCAGCAATTTAACATGCATAAATACGCAGAGAGTATAAAACGGAAACCTCTGAATTCGACGAAAACTGATTCTCTGCCGCAGACGCCTGATGAAACAGAAACTAATATAAAAAAAACTAAATTCAGTAGAGCGAGAGGACGAGAATCAAAATAAATTAGTGATTGTTGAGGAGAGTGAGAGTCTGACAGAGAAATGAGTCAAAGGCTGAAAGCTCGCATGAGAGAGAGATAGAGAAGGGGGGGGGGGGGGGGGGTTGGGGGTTCACGAGAGCAGTGATACAAACAAGTACTCTCCAACTGTGAAAAAAGTGCGATTTTATGGTTTTTGATGCATCGTTTTTAGTGATGTTGCATTATTGCTATACACATAATAAAATAATTATATGCAAAAAATTTGAGAATTATTTCGTATAATAAATAAATACGTTCTTTAGTAATGTTGAAATAAAAATCAATAAAATACTGTTAAAATATAAGAAAATAAATTGATTATTTTTTTATAATATTAGAGGTGTGCATAGTTCAATTCGAGGGGAATATTAGGTCTCAACTCGAACCCGACCCAACTGCCACCCCTGATTCAATCCTGCCTATAAAACATAATGAAATTTATTATTTAACTTTTAGATGTTAATATTTCCCTGTTATACTTTTTTTTAGGGAAATCGTTACAACTAACTTTATTTTTTACGAACGAGTTTCTAATGTATATAACTTTTTCGTGTTCCTATCATCCAAGGATTGTTTCCACAAACGAAATCACTATACACGTAAGTTAAGTGGCCTTTTTTGGTTAGTGTTGAGGACAAGTGGAATGCAGAAAGTGAACGTGACCACACGTGAAGAGTGTCTGTTATGATCGTGTGCTCTAAGCAAGTAAATAAAAGAAAGGATCGATCATGAAGATAAGTTGAGCGATTACAATACATCATATGAAAATACTCTAGCCAATTAGTCATTTTTCACCTCACTCATCAACCAACACGATGATTACAAAATTGCAGTGAAATTTATTTTCTTGTGATAGTGATGAATACAACTGCAGAAGAACAATAAATTGGATTTGTTAAATTTCTTCAAGGAATTAAACCAAGAAAAAAATCGACCTTTTGCGGTAAGGCACTGATGAGTCATAACTTTAGAAATAAATCCATACAAATTTTAATTTCTAATGCGCATTTTTAACTCTAAACATCTAGTGATACATTAAATTTGAGCACTAAATTCTAACAAAATTAAAATATAGAATAAAATCATAGAATAATTAATGATAAAAAAATTCTCTAAAAGTTGAAAATTTGGGATAAAATATTATATTTCTTAAACTTCATTAAGATATCATATAATTCAACGGTTACATAAAAGGACCTATGTTCATTTCCTAATAATATACTTTTGGACAACAAATTTGTGGCCAAGGTCTTGCCTTTTGAGCCATCAAAAGTTAACTGGAATCTATTTTTAAACATCCAGGATTGTTAATTAGCGAGGTTCCTGGTTTGGTTGAAACTAGTTAAATCGAATTAATTTGGCTGATTATAAATTCAATTTTTAAGCAGACAATTTGAAAATTTTAAAATCAATCAAAATTGATTTGATTACGATTTTTGGATGCTCAAATCAACCATTTCGTTCGATTTGATTTGTAAAAATTTCAAATCGTACTTATTAAATTGGTTGAAATTTTACTTCCAAATCAACCAAATCGAACCGTGAACACCTCTATTGTGCACAAGGTTCGTATAAAATTGAACTATCCAAATCACTAATCAAACTTTATAAAAAAAAAATTCTACTCCAATTAAATGCTCAAAAATATTGAAATTGAACCAAATCCGAATTCAAATTTTAGTTTTAATTTTGTAATACCCCGTACCTAAATTATAATCTTGTCTAAATAAGTTCGGATGTAACAAAGGAATTATCTCAAT
>JAPKLW010000962.1:0-45524 GCA_026898455.1 Plectranthus barbatus | reverse complement strand
AATTTGGCACGGCCTTCGGGCAGATTTTGAATTTCGTTCGTCCCGCTCGGGACGAACACATCCCGTTCGGAATAGACTTCGACCCTTGAGTACAAAACATGGTTTTTAAATTATTTCTAACCCCATTTCATATCCTTTCAACCCTATTGAGTATATTATGATTTGAAATACATATATAACATGGAAAATGAGTTTGAAAGTGTTGGAGGTTGAGATTTCAAATCCGGGTTGAGAATTTATCATGTTTGGAGTTTAAAAGTTATAGAGGGATAAGGGTTGATCATGAGACTTATGTTGGGTTGAGTTGACTATAGTTATATATATTATGGTCCTAGAATATTTATTCTAAACCTGTAAATTATGACTGATTGTAGGAAATTGAAAGCGGAGGACTGATAAGCTCAAGCATCTAAATTAAAGCCAAGGAAACGAGGTGGGAAACTATTTCAAATCTATAAAAATCAAATGCGTGTTTTCTTTTCAAAATACGTGATAAAATGTTTTGCTTTTAAATTGAAAATGCTATGCATGTTTTGTGTTGTCATACTGTCCTCTGTCGTTTCCCGTCGACAGAGAGTAAAATAATGAGTTCGGAACCAGTTTCTATAACTGCGCTAGAACTTCATTAGTAGTATGGGGTAGCGACGCCATACGAAGGGATTATGAAGATATAAGGGGAACATGTTATGTGGTCGGAGATTTGATGAGATGATTGTGATGATGTTGATGATTGATTATGAATTATGATTTAATAAGCGATCGGGTCTCAAACAGGATTTCTGAGACTAGTGCACTCTAAATGACAGTAGGTTGAGTGTGTACTCATTCCTTACTAGTCATCGTAACTTGGAAGTCGACCAGCTTCCAGTTACAAAACCGAACAGATATGACAACACTAAAAATAATGGGTGTGTGAGTAAAATGATTTGGCTAGCACGGTTTATTTCAACAAAACCCCGTGTTTAGCTGTGTGTGTTGCATAGCATGTTTCATATATATAATGTATGTTTTTGGCATGTTTCTCACTGGGTACAAAAGTACTCAGCCCTCGCGATATTTCTAAATCGTGCAGGTTAAGCAGCAGGAATGGAAGTAGCGGGTGTAAGCAGAAGATGAAGAATAAGTGTTTTTGATGAAAATGTACAGATCCTGTGACATGTATCTCCATATACATGTCACCATCACGCTATACACACAGCTGCACCGCTCTCTGAAAACCCTTCCCTTTTTGAATGTTTAAAAGACTGAAATACTGTTTATGTTTCAAGACTCGAAGAATTTATGTCTACTGTTTAATTATCTTTTATTGAAATCAAAGTCTTTCTTTTATCTGAGTATTTGAAACTGTTTATCGAAAACCTGAAACATCAATGTAACGTGGTTCGGCTCCATATTGGAAGGTCAGATGGGGGCGTTACAAATTTTAGCCAAACCCTATAATTCAATATTTACTAAAAAATTTAGAGAATAATATTTTTATATCAATTTTGAACCAAAAACTAGATTCAATTTGAATTAAAAAAATTCAAATCGAATCAAAACCGTCCAAAACCTTTGGTTCAATTTTTGATCAACAACATCAATATATATCTTCCATAAGCCTAAAACGAAAACTTGAACCAAATAAATATTTCTACTCAATTTCTGTTAAAAACATTTTTCTTAACAACATTATTTTCTACCACAAACACCAAAGACCACGAATATGCAGCCATGCCTATTCAAGTCGAGCTCGACAGCCCGAGCCACGTCGCTCGGGCTGCCCAACCCTCACCACGATCTTCACCTCTGGCTGAAAATCGAATCGAACTACTCTAAACTACTATTGATACAAAGAGCTCCACTCGTCAATCCGCCCCCCTCTTTCGCTTGTGGGCTCTCCAATGCTTCAGCAGAACCTCGACTCCTTCCTTGAGAGTGGCTCTCCTACCTGCATCGTAGTTCCAAAGTTCCGATGTAACGTACCTCCCACTCGGGTTGTATTCGTTTATCTCGAACAAAGCTGCTATCACGGCATTGTACACTTCCACACCATATTCTTCTCTCAAGTCTCTTAGCTTTTCGTCGTCTTCTTTCATCACAGCCTGAAACAAACAGCTTTTCAGAAACTACTGATTTCGTGTACTCAGTTTTCGGACATCACAACTCTGAGTTGAGCTAAATGTGGTTAAACTGAAGTATGTCTAGAAACTGTTCTTGTAAATATCACCAACAAGAAAAGCACCGTGTATCGATCACTCTAATATGTGTTCACAAAATCGTTACTGTGTTTTGCTTCTAATATTAAGCATCCTAGTTTTTCTAAGGAGAATCGTAGGACCCAAAAGATAATTTAATTATCGATTCAGGACCAAAAGATCATAGAATTCTGAATCCAGATCCAGCTTTCGAGTCCGAAATTGAGAATTTTTGTGAACTTTCAGGTCGTAAATTGAGAATAAGTTTTTTGGGTCCTAAATATCGATAATTAAACCATATTTCGGATCTTGAATTCATAAAACTCCTTTTTCTAATCTAGGGATAGGATTGAATCCTAGTTAACTCACCAGAGATATATTATTATCATGGGACGCCCGAATTTGGGACTGAGCCACAACATATCGGTGTGGGATCATATTGTGCCTCTATTTCTATATTTGTCTGTTCAGTCCATATCATCTCTTTATATCCTTGCCAAATCTCATATTTTGTATCGGTCTTTTATAAGTTATAACTTAATTACGATCTACTTTGCTGGCTACGCTTCATTTGCTTTCCACTTCTTTTATATCTACTGTTTGATGAAACAACTTTCAAATTGTTGGATTTCTGTCAGGAAATGACCATAACGGAGATGGGAGATGGTATTAACATTACGTTGGTCATTTCCAGACAGAAAATCCAACAAACAGAGAGTCTGTTTCATAAAAGAAGTGCAAAACAAATAAAACTGTAGCCAGTTGAATAGATCATAATCAATTTATTAGGGCAACACAAAATATGAGATTTTGCAGAGATAGAAAGGAATCATGGACCAAACAGGCAAATAGAAAGAAAGAACACAAAATGACCACACATAGATATATTATGCTTCAGCCCTAAATTCAGGATTCCCAAGGTAAGGCTATAATGAATGAAGAAATACTCCCTTCATCCCAATTTATCAGTCCCAGTTACCTTTTCAGTCTACCCCATTTCCTAAAACAGTAAATTTTTCCACACTCACCGATAAATTATTAATCCTACTACACTCACAAACAATACAGTGATTATTGTGCCATTTCAATTTGGGATTATTAAATCGCGGGACAGAGGGAGTAATATATTTTCCTAGACACCTATAAGCAATACTGAGACTAGAATAGTTTTCGACCTCCAATCTACTAATATATTAAAACAAAATAGTTGCATGTATTTACAGTTTTGCCATTTTCCCTCCAAAACAATATCACTTAACAATAATTTTGTTTATTCTATTATAATATAGATTCACAATAAATAATAACAAAAAACTAACAAAATTATATTTCTCCCGTTTTTAAGAACTTTATATCTTACTAATTTATTATATTTACTATTTTTTAAATAACGCGAATATAATTTCTAATGGAATAATTTTTAAAATTAAGTTCTAATTTTTTGTAGACTTTTTCCTTGATGTATTTTATTTTTATTTTTATTGAAATCTATATATATGGTTGAATATATAATATAGAAAATAAGTTATATTATAAAATACTAATGTATAATATTAATAAATAAAAATCAAGATTTTTAAAAAAATACTAAAAAAATATGTAAGTTTTATGATTTTGTTAAATTTATCTTAATACTAAACATAAGATATCGTGTATTTGATTCACGCATCGCGCGGGTGTAAATCTAGTGTTAATCTAAAAGCAAACATATCACAAAGTCTCTACCAAGTCTCTGCTGTAATGTGATTTTGTTTGTGAGTTTACCTGATGCCTGCCATTGATGTCAACAACCTTTATCGGATGCCATTCAGGATCTCTAAGGTACTCCTCCCACAGCGAGCATAAGTCTGTTGCCCTTTCATCTGCTAGAGCGTCGCCATACACCCGTTTCATTGCTTCGTGAAATGGCTGGCTATCAAGCTCCCCCATTCTCTTGACACCAACATGAGAATTTATGGACAAGTCTTTCAAGCCCTGGAAAAGCAACTTAATTCGAGTCACTCCCTAGATATTGCAGTTTGTAAAGAAACAATTGTGGTTCTCCTACATAACCTAGTAAATATCGAATCTTCTAATCATCAAAGACCGACATAAAACGAGAACAAACGAAAGGCATGTAAGGAGAAAAATTAGTTCCCATGCATGAAAAACAGTTACAACTAACCTTAACCAATTCTTTTCTTGCATCCTGTAGCTCATCATTTCTCTGGCGCTCCTGCACAACTAAAGTTTGGTTTATTGATTCCATGTCTCGAAGCTCACTTTCCTTCTCTCTCAAGGCATCCAGCAGCAACTCAACTTTATTAAACACTTCGTCATCACCTTCGTATCTTATGTGCCTCATGACATTCAAGTTACCCATCAACTGCTCAATTTCTAGCTGTAATGCCTGTTTTGCATCCAACTGCTTCTCCAGCAGAACAATTCTCCTGCGGAGATCCTCCTTTTGTTTCTGAAATTACGAAATCCCAACGCATGTAACCCATGAAATGTTTGGAACTTCACATATGGAACCAGTCCAGCCACTATTGTAACAGGAATTGGGAACAGTCAAATACCTTTTGTTCCTCGGCCAATTTCATTACTTTTTTATCAACCTTTCTTTGTTCCTCAGAAGCAGCTTTAACGGAACAATTTTTCACTGCATTCTGTAAAAAACAAATGGACATTGAAGAATAATTATTTAAGAAAGATAAAAAAGACAATTTATAGGATAATGCATACAAATTATAAAACAATTCTCCAAACAAAACAACTATATAGACTTAATGGCTTAATAGAATTGGTGCGTGATGTGATAGAACAGATGTTAATGAAGAACGAAAGAGAAGATTTTTCTTTCAGACACAATAGAAGCCAAACCTTAGTGGAGGATTGGTCATCAACATAAGCAAAATCACCATACATTCTTTGAGAACAGAGAAACTGTTAATGTTTCGGAAATCTAAGGACCTTCTAATTGATAAGCTTTCCAAAATGACTACTAAACTGAGAATGTGAAAATTTTTAAGTCAATGTAAACTGCAGGAAAATGTACACATCCAATCTGTTCCTTACACTTCGAACATGACATAAATTATATATCACAATAGGAAAGATCGGTACATTGAATGATACAGATAACAGACAATCACATCTTAGTCACACTAATAGTAAATATTGAACATGCATAACCAGTTGCAGAAAAATGATTGTTGCTCCATTTTTTTCCTTATTACAAGTAAAGTAAAAATGATAGTGAAAATCATATCAGTAAGATGCAAACAAAGATTGAATCATTCTGATCATCTTTGAAGAAATGATCAGGTATAAATAATTCTTGGACATCAAATAGAACCACCAGATCCAAGATAGAATTATCTATCGATAAGTATTTGACTAGAAATTAATCTTTGAAATTTATAGAACAGGAAGCTCTACAAGTTTTTTCTTTTACTTTTCAGTAGACATTTAGATGGTCCAATAACACACTTATTCTCATTAGTAATTCGACTAGAAAAAAAGGGAAAACTGCAGAGTGCAGATAAGGAATGAATCTCGACGCACTACTTCTAAAGTGTGTTTGCCATCACCACATGCTAATGGTAGCTTTGCAAGATAAACTGAAAATAGCAGCTTCTTTCTTGTAAATTGGTTTTAGCTTTTAGGTCAAAGAAAAGGTGAACATGCAGCCATAAACCATGATAACTTAGAAATAAATGCAACACCTGTTCAAGGTCTTCAGCAAGCTTCATCCTCCTCATTTCATTTTGTGTCTCCCGTTCCATCAGTTCTTGACCTCGGAGTTCAAGATCTCTCTTCTGAATTTCCAGCTGAGATTTTAACTTCTCGTGGTCATTGAATATCCTCCTGAAATGATCTCGGGCACTTGACTCAATCTTTTTTATCTCTAATCAACACGAAAGGGCATATCAGGTATACAACTCCATGTAATGTTGATTTATTTGGAAAAAATCCAAACTTTATACATGATAAACCTTCATTGTAAGCTTGACGAGTAGTATCTCTTTCCTTGATCAACTGGTGTAGAGAGCTTTCTGTCTCCTTTAATCTACACTCCATCTCTAGCAAGGGCATTTTCTTTGCCTCGATAGAATTTTTTAATTCGCAGATAAGCTTGTTGGTCTTTCGAGTGTCTTCTTCCATAATATCTGAAATGGTTCTAAGATCTCCAATCTTTCGAAGATGCTCTCCAACATGGTCGGTAGAATTATAATCATCTGCACGAGCAACCCATGCATATAGATCAGAATCATTCTCATCCATTGCAAGCCAATTTTTCTTTCCATGATGCATGGCCACGTAATCTTTCTCAAAATATAGGGCGTTAAAAAATCCAAGCCAATCCTTATGAAATTCAACTATTGCGATTCCAGAATGGCCTTCATCATTCCACAAAGTTCGCACTCTAGTTGGATCAAACCCTCTACTTGCCAGCTGAGCCCTCAATTTACTACCACTTTCCCCAACATAAAGACCATCCCTCGAGCTAGTAGGAATGTTGACAACAATGCCAATCCATGGCCAGACAAACATCTCATCACAATTCACTTCTGCAGAAGGCAAGGGAGAGCCAGCTCCATCAGTTTTTTTACTATTTAAAGATTTAACCTCCTGTGGGGAAGGCGTTGAAGGGCCAGCTCCGGCAACTACATCTCTTTCCAAGTGCTTACCCAGTTCAAGATGATTTGCTATGTCTCTTGCAGTCCTTTTCTTTGAATTGCAACTTCCTATTGAACTCGCATGCTGCAAAAGATCTTTATAGTTGAAGTCTCGTCTTCTTGTGCTTGGACAGTAGGGGCATATGTTGGTCCTTCGAGCTTCTTCTCCGATAATATCTGATAAGGCTCTAAGATGTGCAATATTGCGTAGATTTTCTCCAACAATATTATGAGAATCATATTCATCTTTGCGAGCTACCCATGCATAAAGATCTGACTTGTTGCCATTGTTTGCCAGCCAGTTTTTCTTTCCGTGAAGGTTAGCCTCATACTCTTTCTCGAAAGACATGGCATCAGTAAATCCAGTCATATCCATACGAAACTCAACGATTGCATTTCCAGAATGACCTTGGCGATTCCACAAAGGTCGCACTCTGGTTGGATTGAATCCTCGTCTTGTCAACTGATCTCTCAATTCACCACCACTCTCCCCCATAAAACGACCATCAATAAAGCTAGTAGGAATATTGACAATGATACCAATGCATGGCCAGACAAACATCTCATAATGGTCATGGTCTGCAAGGACATTAACTTCATCACTAGGTTCTGAACAACCAGCAGCAATTTCACTTTTCAAGCACACATCGGGTACAGGAGCATCTACCTCTAGATAAGGCTTTGAAGGGCCAGCTCCCACTGCTAGGTCTCCTCCCAAGTACTGAGTCAGTGCAAGGTGATTTATCTTGTCTCTTTGAGTCCTTTTCTTTGAAGTGCAATTGCCTATTGAATTCGCATGCTGCAAAAGATCTACATAATTGAAGTCTCGTGTTCTTGTGTCGGGGCAGTAGGGGCACGCGTTAGTCCTTCGAGCTTCTTCTCCCATAATATCTGATATGGCTCTAAGATAAGCCATCCTGCGCAGATTTTCCCCAACAATGTTATTAGAACTATATTCATCAGCGCGAGCTACCCACGCATAAAGATCAGACTTCATAGGTCTGTCTGCCAGCCAATTCTTCTTTCCATGACAATTAGCCCTAAAATCTTTCTCAAAAGACAATGCATTAGTAAATCCAGTCATATTCATACGAAATTCAACAATTGCAGTCCCAGAATGGCCATGGTGATTCGACAATGGTAGCACTTGGACCAGATCAAATCCCCTACTCATCAACTGATCTCTCAACTCATTGCCACTCTCCCCTACATAATGACCATTGATAAAGCTAGTAGGAATGTTGACAATGATCCCAATGCAAGGCCAGACAAACAATTCATAATGATCAAGGTCCGCAAAGACATCTACCTTATCAGAAGGCTCCGAAGGACCAGCTCGAGCAGCTGCACCACTTGTCAAGTACTTAACCAGCACGCCATGATTGGCCATGTTCTTCGCAGTCCTGTTCTGTGAACTGCAGGTGGCAATTGCAGTGGCATGCTGCAGAATCTCTGTGTACTGGAAGAACCTTTTCGGGTGATCCGGGCAGTAGGGGCACCTGTAAACCTGATCAGATACCCTAACCTTGCATTTACCATTCTTCAGTGCCTCATACATCTTTTTCTTGTACTTCTTTGCTGTAGAGCGGCTAACATCAGCTTTCCGAGTTTTTTGCTCCCCAGAAGTTCCCACCATCTCCAAGTATTCCCAAATTCCATCCATGCTAATTCACACTCTACTCAGAAACCACTACCAAAATCGTGTCAAATCAATGACAGGAAGATTTCTTTGCTAGCATGAGGCCAAGATAACACATGCCAATCATCTCTGAAGCCCATATAAATTCCACCATTGTTAAGCTAAACCTAAAAGGGGATTGAAAGGAAAATTGCTACTGAAATGAATCTTTTCACCCCTTCACATTAAAATACTTCGATTTATCGATTCTTTTGTTTTAAAGATACAAATTTGTAAAGAAATCCAGCCATATAATACATGCAATGTTCCCAAATTATCATAAAAAATTAAAAACTCAACTCTGAGCAGAATTGGCGCAGCCTGCACCACATTCCACTACATTTGCCAAATAAATGAGAGTAAAAACACTTTCAATTCATCGATTTTCACCGAGACCTAGAAATCGCCAAAGCAAAACCGAAGCCGAGCTTGAGTAACAAAAATGCACGCATCGCGGTTTACACATCATAAAACCATTCGAATTCGAGGATTAACACGAAATTCCAAGAGGACTGGCTAACAATTTAAGAATGAAAAATTAACCCTTTTCTGAAAAAAAAATTATAAAAATAATGAGGTGGGACTTAATCGCATAGAAAACGAGCAAAACCCATAAATAGAAAATCTAATTGCATTCAAACAAAAACAGAAATCGATGGGGTTGTCGCGGAGAGATGAGCGTTGAGTCAAACTTTATTTCTTTTTAGTTTAAACATTTTTCTTATTTAAGAAAAAAAAATTGAATATTAACGCCATAAAAGTTCGTTGGAAATTCCTTTATTCAGTGAATTAAATTTGAATGATATAATATTCAACTTAATAGTTAAAATTAGTTTTAAATATAAAATTACTGATTTTATAAAGTTAAAAAAATTTTAATTTAATAATAAAAATAGAAAAATATGGTAAATCTTTGTTGTTGTAAAAAAAGAGTTAAATGTGAATATGATATTATCTTTTTTAATATTTTATTTATTTTTCATGGAAATGACTTCTATCGGATCATATCACTTTTTTTAAGTGATGTATTTCATTGGAACTTGTAAGTAATAATGCTATTAAGAAATTTATATTTAAATAATATATTTTATTATTCGTAATAATGTATTTGTTCAATTTAAAATATGATTTTTTTTAATTTAAAATGTATTTTACAATTAATATTTGTGAGACGGACTCGTATTAGAGATTCCCTTATTTAAAAGTACTAGTATTTCACCCACGCCGCGATGCGTGGGAACTATTGTATATTATAATATTAAATTTAATATTTTATTTATAGGTAAATAATATAGATATGTAAAAATTTCTAAACTACAAAATTGTTCATCGCTTGGGAACTATTGTTTATATTATAATTTTAAATTTAATATTTTATTTATAGATAAATAATATAGATATCTAAAATTTCTAAACTACAAAATTATATGAACAATGTTTATCGATTTTTTTTAATTGGGGCATATTATTTAAATGGGAAATAGGTGTTTTGACACAACTCGAAAATATGATCAATCAATCATTGATAAAATACTTAACACTTGTGCTCCTAAACCGAGATTTTTATATTATTTTCTTAATATGATGGGTTTCATTTCATAATTTACAATTTTAATACTAAATAATTTTAATGTTTTTTACTATGTGAGAAATTTTCATAATGTTATTATTGAAAAGTTTTAAGTTTTCGATCAATTAATTCATTTTTTCTCCATCTCTTCGAAAAAAAAATACTTTCGTAATTATGTATGATAAATATTGTTTGTTACATCATTAGTTTTTTTTTGAATAGGTATACAATAATTTTTAAACACACTTACTCACTGTTGCGGGTACAATTATTTAGAAATCGGAACCCCGAGAACGATGAGAAGAATAAACAGGAAATAGCTTAATAAAGTAAAGAATAGTACGGGCGGAGCAATTTGGCGACAGAGATCAATAATTAGCGGGTAAAGACAAGCGGGTCGGACTAAAAACTAAGACGAGCTTTTGGTTCTTTTGGGTCGACAGTAAGATGAGTTTCAGATCATTCGTCTTTTTTCCCTTCCTTTTGCGACTGCTGCCTACAGGGGGTATTTATAGAAGTAGGTTTCTTCCTAGGGTTTCCGGAGTGCTCGCCTGGTGGTTAGGGGGCGTCTCCGGGATAGCCGGGGTGGTTCGCCCACGTGGTAGTTGAGTCCCCCGCAAGCTTCGCGTGTTGGTTGTCGCAGGCTTATCCTTATCTCTTAGCCATTGGGGGCCGCCGGGGTGGGTCGATTTCGGAGCCTCGTACTCCCCTTTTGGCAGTCGGGCTGCGTTCTGGTCTGATCGGACTGCTTCTATTCCCAGCAGGCTGCTTTTCGCTTGGTCGAACTACGCGACGTGGCGAGCCTTAGTCCATACGGGCCGGTATGGCGCGATTACTCCGGGCCGATGTCGTTCCTGGCCCACTGCTGAGGTTTACTGGGCCCAGGGTTGGGCCCCGAAGTGGGCCAGATATGATCGGACCCCAACAATAGCCCCTTTGGCTTGGTTGGTTGTGTCCGTCATGACCTGTCAAGTCAAAAAATGGTGACCGAGCTTATACTTACTTGATTCGTTTCCCAGATTTTGGCCCTTCGGACCGCCTTAGAGGTGGTCCCGCTTAATCCGGGTGTTTATCAACACCTCTTGGCTTGGAGGGCCAGTTCCTCTGTGGGGGCCCTCGCCCGCGCAGCCCCGGGAAGCTGCTGCGGGCGCCGTTTCTGCGGGCCCGAATCTGCGGCATTTTATTAGGGCAGTTCGGGTTCTGCCTCGTTTTATTTTTGGCCATCTGGTGAGCCCCGGCAAACTCAGTGGTTCGCAATATGGGGTCTTTTTGTGAGGTCGCAGATATTATTTATTAAATATCTGGGCGCGGAGCCCTTATTGATTTGTTCGGGGTCCTTGAACCCTCGTAACCGTTCTATTCAAGTCGGATCGTGATTTGTCGAACCACTTTATGCGACCTGCTTTTTCGCGATGTGTTTTTTGAATTATGGGCGGCCAAGTTTGGTGGCAGTTGTGTAATTTCCGCGACAATCGGGGGCGGTTTTCGGGAAGTTGAGCGGGCGTTGAATTATAACCGTCGTTTGGGGCGCGCGCTTTCTCACTTTTTCCAACGCAGTCGGTTCCTTCTCTCTCTCAAGCGATTTTCGGCAGTCGTCTATTTCTCAATTTTTTGGCGATCAACGTCTGCGGGGTCCGCGATCAGTTTGCAACCTTCCTTCTTCTTTGTCGCGAAGGTGATGTGCTTTTTCCTAATCCGCATTTCGTTTTGCGTCGTGTTTGTTGAGCCCGCACGGGCTTTTCGTCTAGGGTTTAGGTTTCTGGTGGGGAATAGGGCTGACCGGGGCTCTCGCTTCCCCTTTCCTTCTTTTTTCTAGGTTAATTTCCTTTTTTCTCCAAGATCTGTTTTATTGTATGAACAAATGAGTTCGTCGGATTCCGATTCTCAGAACCATGCGGGTTCTCATTTCGGGGGTGCGGATTTGACACCGCCTTTCACTCCGTCCCCGCCTAGGGTAGCGGGCCACCTTAATTTTGTGGCTCCGGGTTGGAGTTTGGTTATGCCCGATCCTGCGAAGGCTGGTGCGGGCACGAGCCGGGTGGTATTGGGTTCGAATTTTGATCCAGATTCTGTGGATAATAGGGTTCTGTCTGAGGCATTCCACGTGGCAGAGCGAACGCTGACCGGTGGTGAAGCCGGTGGATTGGGTCGGGTCGTCGAGGATGTGGTTGCGGAGCCTGAGTTGGCTGGAGATTACGTGCTTCCGCCGGACTGGCGGACTCACAGGGTGTTAGGTGCTGTGTCGACGGTGACCCGGGATACCATGTCGGCTTTGGCCGAAGTTGTCCCCGTCAAGGATGTCCGGTACCGTGTCCCGAGGGCAGAGAATCGCTGCTTCGACCCTCCCCCGGGCTGCGTGGCTTTTTACACCGCCGCGATGGACAATGGGGTTGGGCTCCCTGTTCATCCCTTCTTCTCGGAGGTGTTGGCTTCTTATAACCTCTCCCCGTTCCAGCTTGCTCCGAATAGTTGGTGCCACTTGGTCGGGGTCCTTTTGATGTGGATGGATCTTGGGTTGGGACTTCCGATGGTTCGGGAGTGGCACCATATGTACCGCTTTAATCAGTGCGCGGATAAGCATTACTACTATTTTACCCGTAGGTCCAAGGGGAGATCGACCTTGATTAAGAAGCCCCCGTCGAACTCGCCCGGGTGGTGGACTACATACTTCTACCTTAAGATGAATGAGGAGAGGCCTGAGTTCCTTAGGCATGGCGGAGTTCCTATTCGTGGGTGCTCGATTCTTTGTTTTTACTGTCGCCCCCCACTGGTTTTGTTGACCTGTTTCTTCACTTCTTATTTTGCAGATCATCAGTGTACGAAACTTATGCCCCGAGGAGCAGGCCCGAGTGGACAGGGCCTTCGACGTTACAGTTGGCAACCGAGAGTGGTTGGTAGTGCAGTACGGTCGGTTCGTTACCGCAACTACTCTGCTCAGCCGATCCGGGGTTCTTACTCTGCTTTCTGAGGAGATGACGCGTCGGCGTCCCCAAGTCCCTCCGGAGCAGGTGGCGAGGGCCCTCCGCGAAAAGAAGAGGAGGAGACTCGTCATCGCTCTGCGAATCCTCCGAAGCGCCTTAATGCGGAGCCCGAGCACCCAGTTCCTCCACCGCCTCCCCCGTTCCCCCCGCCTCCTTTCAGGGCTACTCTGGAGACGCGGACCGAGCCTTCCCGCCCTTCGACTCATCAAGATCCCCAGCAGTGGGGCGACGATAGGGGAGAAATAAGGAGAAAGAGCCCGAGCAGCTCGAACGTCGCAGGCGCCATCGGTCCAAGGATCGCGGGATGCGCCACGAGGAGTCGGGCAGGGCCGTTGTCACCGCCTCGGCGCCTCCGGATTCGCTAGTGGACCCGTTCATGGTTCGTGCGCGCCACCTTCTGCTGAACCCTTCCTCTGTCGTCCAGACGGGTACTGCACTTGCGCGTCTGGAACGTTGCAGGCTTCGGCAGTTGCAGGTATTGTCTCAGATTCGTCTTTTATGTATTATTGTCGCTTTCTGAAATCGTGTCGTGGTTTGTAGGCCCAGGTGGAGCTCGATGGTATTCATCGTGAGCTCACTGTCTTCGCAGAGAAGTGCACGGAGGAGATCTTACAGCTTCGGAAGGAATCTGACTCCTCTAAGAAGTACGTAGATTCTCTGAACGAGAAGGTGGATGCGGCGGAGGAAAGGGCTGCAGCGGTGGAATTGAAGCTCGGTGCTGCTCGGAAGGAGGTCGAGGCTACCCAGGCAGAGCTCGATGATCTGAGGAAGAAGCTCCGCTCCGCGAAGGTAGATTCCGCCAAGCTTCAGGCTGGTCTGAAAACAAGGAGTGATCAGCTCGTTTCCCTTGATTCGCGGCTCAAGGCCCAGCTCGATAGTTATGCGGCCGAGGTTCAGAGATACGAGGAGAAGATCGCCCTTCTGCAGACAGGCGATGGCTTGGACTTTGGGGCGATCATCACCTCTCCACACTTCGCCGAAACATATGAGGTACTCTCTGAACTTGATCTTTTCATTGTCCCCGTTCGCTATCATCTAAACTTCTAGTAGACTCTCTCCGAGCAGATCGAGAGCGAGGTCCGGGGAAAAATTGCTAGGAAGTTCCCGGACCTCGACCTCAGCTTTTTGGATGAGCTCGAACCGGAGGAGCTGGAGCCCCATCGGGAGCAGGAGCGGGAGTCCGAGCAACACATTGAAGAGCAAGACCAGAAGCTGCTCGAGGACTCTTCTCGTGAGGTTGACGGCGGACAAAGGCATGATGGCCCAACGCCTGGTGCGACTCCAGTTTCAGGCGAAGGCACCGAGCCGACCCCGGACGAGTCCGCCGCCGCCTAGCCGATTTTTGTTTGCGAATACTTTGATTTCTGTACGAAACAATTTACTTTCTGCACGAACACCTTTACTTTTCTATTTTCTTTTTTTTTCCGAATACTCTCGCGAATAAATCTTTTTCCATTTCTCGTGTATTCGTTCGACTTGTTTGATGCATTTGTCCTGCAAAATGGTAGTAGCGAGGGTGGGCGACGCCATCCGACGCTTAAGTCAGTAATCGCGTTAAGAGAAGAGATTTAAGATAAGGGAAATAGGACAAGTCTAGAAAACGTTATCTGAAGTGGATCCAGGCCTTTCTTCGTTGTTGAGGATCCCTGCTATGTATTCCTGCTAGTGAACTTGTGAGGGGTTTGGCATCGCCCCTCCGACGCCCAAGTTAGTGTGCGATCGAAAAGTTAGCGGGTATGAAAATTATAGAAATGGTAAGAGTTTAGAGGAGTGTATCTGGGAGATCGAGTTCATCGACCTTGTTCCTTTTTAGAAGTAGTACTTCTTTAGATGTTTGACGTTCCAACTATTCCCGATCTCCCTGCCGTCGTGGTCTTCCAGGTGGTAGGCGCCTCGACCTTCCACTTTGGTGATCTTGTAGGGTCCTTCCCACGTCGGTGCTAGCTTTCCCTGACTTTTATCCTTGGTATTCTGAAAAACTCTTCTGAGTACCCAGTCTCCCTCTTTGAAAGTGCGCATGCGAACTTTTTTGTTGAAGAATCTTTCGACCTGCATCCTTCTCTGGGCCATATTTAGTAGTGCTTGGTCCCTTTGTTCGTCGATCAGCTCCAGACTTTTTGTCAATTTCTCAGAGTTTATGGCTTCTTGGCAAGTTTCTACGCGCAGGCTGCCGGCTCGGACCTCTGCAGGGATGACGGCCTCTTCGCCGTATGTCAAGGCAAAGGGCGAACTACTTGTCGAGGTTCTGGGAGTGGTTCGATATGACCATAGGACTCCGGGCAATTCTTCTACCCACTTGGACTTGTAGGTTTCGAGCCTTTTCTTCATCGTGGCCATGATTGTCTTGTTTATCGACTCGGCCTGTCCGTTTGCCTGTGGATATCTTGGCGTGGAGAATATCAGTTTGATGTTGTATTGGTCGCAGAATTCTTGTACTTTTCTTCCTGTGAATTGAGTTTTGTTGTCCGTTCTGATCTCCTTTGGTACTCCGAATCTGCATAAGATGTGGGTCCACAGGAATTTGATCACCTCCTGTTCCCTTACATTGGCGAAGGCTTCGGCTTCGACCCACTTCGTGAAATAGTCTGTTGCTACCAGGATGTATTCCTTCTGTCTGACCCCTTTTGGGAGCTTTCCTACTATATCCATCCCCCAAGCCATGAAGGGCCAGACTGCGACCGTGGCGTGGAGTGGTTCTGCGTGGCTTTGATTAGTCACCTCGAATCTCTGACATGCTTCGCAACTACGGACGTAGTTCTTAGCGTCTTTTCGTAGCGTTGGCCAGTAAAATCCTGCTGATATAACTTTGTGCGCCAGTGGTCGAGCCCCTTGATGACTTCCGCAGTCTCCTTCATGGATTTCCATGAGGGTAGCTTGTGCAGCGGTGGGGTCGAGGCACTTGAGTAGCGGGCCTTCAATGGATCGCCGATATAAGCTTCCTTTGTAGATTGTATATTTGGTCGCCGCCCTGGTGAGGCGCACTGCCATGGTCCGATCTGCGGGGAGGGCGTCGTGTGTAAGATATCTAAGGATCGGTTTGATCCATGACTCTCCAATGGTCAGATACATGATTTCTGCGATCCCGGACGCGATCGGTTCTTCGGCCCAGGATATAACGATGGGTTTATTCTGCCTCGTCGGTTTGGTAGAGGCTAGGTTCGCTAGTGCGTCGGCTTTCGCATTTTCTTCCCGTGCGATGTGTTTTATTTCGCACTCGTCGAACTCTTTTCGCACTTCTCGCACCAAATCATGGTATTTTTGCAGTCGGGGCTCTTTGACTTGGAAGTGGTCCTCCATTTGCATTACCACAAGTTGCGAGTCCCCGTGTACTTGTAGGCGGCGAGCCCCTAGTTCTTTTGCGAGCTGCATACCCCTCACTAACGCTTCGTATTCTGCCTCGTTGTTGGTTGCTTCGAAATTTAGCCGTATGGCTCTTTTGAATATTTCTCCCCAGGGGCTTTGTAGCCTGATGCCGGCTCCGTTGTCGTGCATGTTGCTTGACCCATCGACCTGGAGGATCCACGGTTCTTTTGCTGTTTTGACCATTTCTAGGTTTGCAACCTCCTTCTCGGCTTCGAGTTGTAGTCCTGTTGTGAATTCCGCCACAAAGTCCACCAATACCTATGATTTGATCGTGGTGCGTGGTTCGAATTTGAGGCAGTAGCCCCCGATCTCTACCGCCCATTTCAATAGTCAGCCTGACAGACTGGGCTTTGAGAACACAGTTCGCAGTGGGTAGGATGTCACTACTTTGATGAGATGCGACTCAAAATAGGGCCGCAGCTTCCTCGACGCTACTACTAGAGCTAGTGCTAGTTTTTCCAGTGACGTGTATCTTATTTTGGCATCGAGTAGCGGTTTGCTTGCGTAGTGCATGGGATGCTGTTTTCCTGCTGCTTCTTTGACTAGGACCGCCGCAAGGGCGTGCTCGAATACGGATAGGTAGAGTAGGAGGGTTTCTGCCCTCTCGGGTTTGGACAAGAGGGGCGGACTGGTTAAGTAGTCCTTTAAGCGTTCGAGCGCCTTCGCGCAGTCTTTTGTCTACTCGAATTTCTTTCCTTTTCGAAGTACTTGGAAGAACTCGTGTGTTCGATCTGAGTATCTTGAAATGAAGCGGCTGAGGGCCGCTAGTCTGCCCGTGAGCTTTTGAACTTCTTTCGGACTTTGAGGGTGTGCGATTTCTTTCACCGCCCTTATCTGCGAGGGATCGGCCTCGATTCCTCGGTTAGTCACCATGTGGCCCAAAAATTTCCCGGCGGCCACTCCGAAGGTGCACTTTGCTGGGTTCAGTTTCATTCTATACTTGCTGAGCACCTCGAAGGCTTGCCGCAGATGATGTATATGATCTTTAGCGTCCCTCGACTTTATGAGCATGTCGTCTATATATACTTCCATCGTCTTCCCTATGAGTGGCTCGAACATCCTATTCACAAGCCTTTGGTAGGTAGATCCCGCGTTTTTGAGGCCGAATGACATGACTTTGTAGCAGTAGATCCCCTTGTTTGTCATGAAGGCGGTTTTCTCTTGGTCTTCGGGGTGCATCAGGATCTGGTTATAGCCTGAGAACGCATCCATGAAGCTCAGCAGCTCGTGCCCCACTGTAGCGTTGACGATGTAGTCAATATGTGGGAGCGGGTACGTATCTTTTGGACACGCCTTATTGAGGTCTGTGTAGTCCACGCAGACCCTGTTTTTTCCATTCTTTTTCTTTACTACCACGACGTTGGCTAGCCACGTTGGGTACTTCACTTCCCTCACGGATCCAATGTCGATCAACTTTTGGATTTCTTCATTGATTGTGTCGTTTTTTTCGGCTGAGAATTTTCTCCTCCTTTGTTGCACAGGTCTTTGGGCAGGATCAACCTGTAGTCGATGTGTCATGACCTCTGGGTCGATTCCTATCATGTCCTTGTGGGACCAGGCGAAGGCGGTCCTCACGGAGCTGAGGAATTCGATCAGCTGTGTTCGCACTATTGGGTCCAGCCCGACACCGATATTGGTTTTCTTTTCTGGGTTTGCCGGGTCCAGCTCGACTTCTTTCGTTTCTTCCGATTCTCCTACTGGGGGTAGTGGTTCGCTTTTGGCGAAATGCTGTTGCGTGCATACGGCTTTAAAGCTTGCGTAGTAGCATTCCTTGGCGGCATTTTGCTCGCCTCGAATCGTGCTGACGCCTCTCGTGGTGGGGAATTTGACCACCTGATGGAATGTGGAGGGCACGGCCCTCAGTTGGTGCAGCCAGGGCCGCCTTAACAGGGCGTTGTAGGCGCTGGGAGCGTCGACGACCATGAATGATACATCGTGGTGCGTTCCCCCGCAGTACGTAGGCAGTACCACGGTCCCAACCGTCAGTTGGATGCCGTCGTTGAACCGGATCAGCGGGGTCTGTGATCGGACCACCTTTTCTTCGGGGATCTTCATCTCTCTTAGTGCGTGCAGGAACAAGATATTTGCTGAGCTGCAGTTGTCAACTAGGATCCTCTTCACGAGGCAGTTCGAGATTAACAGGGAGATTACTAGGGCATCATCATGAGGGTGGCTCAGGCCCGGCGCTTATTCGCTGGTGAATTCGATTGGGTGGTGACCCAGGTTCTTGCGCGGGGCCGCGGCCTCCTCCCGGGTCAGTCGTCTTGCTTTTTTGGCGGCGGATCTCGTGATCCTGCTGATCTCCGATCCCCCGGTTATGCAGTTTATGGTACGGACTGGCTTCGGGGATCCGGGTTCGTTCGTCTTGGTGGGTCCCGACTCGTCGGTCCGCTTTTCGTGGGTCCACGTTCTCTTGCCTCAGTCCGACAGGTACTCGGACAAGAATCCTTTCTTTAGTAGCTCGACCACCTCTAGACGTAGGGCCCGACAGTCCGCAGTGGTGTGGCCGTGGTCGTTGTGGAATTCGCAAAATTTCTGCACGTCTCGCGAGGTCGGGTCGGCCTTCATCTTCGGAGGCCACCTCACTTCTCTGGCATTCTCCGGAGGACGTTCTGAACAAGGTCGATTGGTTCGATCGACAACGTGTATTCTGGGGGTACGGCCCGAGGTTGTTGATCTGTGGTGGTTTGCTGTAGGGGTGTGTTCTGGGAGGACGCCTGTTCCTTTGTTCGTGTCTGTTCTCGTCGCGCGTGTTAGATCTCCCGCTGGAGCGGCGCGTTCGCCAATAGGGCTCATCCTCCTCCCACTTGATGAGTGCCCAGGCCCTGTTTAGGGCGTCATCCATTGTCTGGCAGGGATAGATCGAAAGTTCGCGATATAGGTCGGAATCTACGTCGAGGCCCTTCGTGAAGGCTCGCACGGCGGTGCTGTTGGGACAGTTAGGCACCGCCACCATCTCCTTGTTGAAGCGCGACAGATATGCCCTCAAGGGTTCGCCGGGTCTCTGGATTATTACGTAGAGGTCATCCGGATGTTTGTCGAGTTGTCTGCTACTGTAATACTGCCGCAGGAACAGCTGGTGCAGTTCTGCGAACGTTGAGATCGAGCTACGGGGAAGGTTGATAAACCATTGGAGAGCGGGTCCCGTCAAGCTCGAACCGAAGCTTTTGCACATGCAGGCTTCCATCTGGGCGTATGGGATTGCCAGCGCCAGCATCTTCTGCCGGTAAACAGCGATGTGGTTCTCAGGATCCGAGGTTCCATCGTAGAGGACGAAGCTCGGTGGTGAGAACCTGGGAGGTAGCTCGGCTTCTGCGATCTCGGGAGCAAAGGGAGATTCTGCGTAACTTTCACGCGGTATGGTCTTTTCCGGCGGGGGAAGCCCGCGAACTTTTGCGAGCAGTGACTCAAAGTAGCTGAGTCTCTGCTCGAACCGTCGTTCGATCTGCTGAATTGCCTGGACATCGGGTTGGCTTAGTTGGTCGGCCCGATTCCCGGGAGTCCGTGGGTCTCCTCCCAGGATCCTGTCATCTGTCCTCTCGGTTTGGTTGAAATCATCTTCTAGGTTTCTAGTCGTGCCCCGCGTGTCTTTTCCCGTACTCCTGGGCTCTTCGACGATATGTTGCGTATCCCTCACCTGTAACTGTAATT
Source organism: Plectranthus barbatus (assembly GCA_026898455.1). Lineage (NCBI taxonomy): Eukaryota > Viridiplantae > Streptophyta > Magnoliopsida > Lamiales > Lamiaceae > Plectranthus > Plectranthus barbatus. The sequence goes on along the minus strand of JAPKLW010000962.1, from coordinate 25,443 downwards.
TCCAATTTTCTCTTCGAGGAGTTCATACTTCCTCGACATGTCTTCCATTCGGGCCCCCATAGTCTCGATCATCTCTTTCGCACCCTGCACTTGGATCACCAGGCGCGCAACATGGGGATCTGCCAGGATGTTCGGCGGTGGTGGCGGAAAAACCAGATTTCCGAGAGTAGTGGCATTAAAGGCCTTCATTAGGTCGCTCACGGTCCCCCCTGTGTTCGGTGGGTGAGGGGTTCCTCTCCCGGCCGTGACGACTCGACCGCGTCCAGCCCCTGTCGGGGCTCCCCGCCCTGCTCCGGGTTGGGTTCCTTCGACTCGGCCATCAGGCGGGGTGCCTTTCTGCCCATCGATCTCGTCAGCGTGCATTTTTTCGGTATCATCAGCCATTCCCTGCGAAAAAAGAGAAAGATTTGTTCTCGAGGCCCCACGGTGGGCGCCAAATTGTTGCGGGTACAATTATTTAGAAATCGGAATCCCGAGAACGATGAGAAGAATAAACAGGAAATAGCGTAATAAAGTAAAGAATAGTACGGGCGGAGCAATTTGGCGACAGAGATCAATAATTAGCGGGTAAAGACAAGCGGGTCGGACTAAAAACTAAGACGAGCTTTTGGTTCTTTTGGGTCGACAGTAAGATGAATTTCAGATCATTCGTCTTTTTTCCCTTCCTTTTGCGACTGCTGCCTACAGGGGGTATTTATAGAAGTAGGTTTCTTCCTAGGGTTTTCGGAGTGCTCGCCTGGTGGTTAGGGGGCGTCTCCGGGATAGCCGGGGTGGTTCGCCCACGTGGTAGTTGAGTCCCCCGCAAGCTTCACGTGTTGGTTGTCGCGGGCTTATCCTTATCTCTTAGCCGTTGGGGGCCGCCGAGGTGGGTCGATTTCGGAGCCTCGTACTCCCCTTTTGGCAGTCGGGCTGCGTTCTGGTATGATCGGACTGCTTCTGTTCCCAGCGGGCTGCTTTTCGCTTGGTCGAACTGCGCGACGTGGCGAGCCCTAGTCCATACGGGCCGGTATGGCGCGATTACTCCGGGTCGATGCCGTTCCTGGCCCACTGCTGAGGTTTATTGGGCCCAGGGTCGGACCCCGAAGTGGGCCGGATCTGATCGGACCCCAACACTCACACAACCAGATGTTCCCGGAAAAGCTCTCAATTAATTTAACCACCACACCCCGAGCAAAGGACACATCATTAGATTTAACTACATACATTGATGCATACTTTATGCATACCTGACATACAATTTAATTTACTACTCTCACGTATGTTAAAATTCTCTACAGACAATCTCTCTCGTTAGCTCTTTAATGACTTCAATCAAATTAGGATATCGCATTACGATGATGACTTTTGTGCTTCATTAATAGTAATTTTGATATCTAGTTTTTTCAATGATATTGGTCAGTATTTTGTTTGGTCATCGTTAGTACATACCTCATTCTCATTCGTATTAGCATCATACTGTTTTGCGTTTGTCATTTCAAGTCTTCAAATTAAAATAACTTTATCATTTGTGTTTCTCAGTACCAAACGATGTTTCCACTTTGACTATTATAACATAACGTTATGTTTCAACTCATATACTTTCGACTTAATTCCTTTTTTTATTTTTCCACTTTATTTCACTTGATTGTCAATTTTTTTTATTTGATGCACCTTATCTCTTCATTGATTGCACATTTTTGAAATAATTTGTTTACGGTAAAATAAATATTTTCAAACTCACATTCATTTAAAACTTTTACAATTTTTAATGCAATAAAAAGAACATATCTATTCATGTGTAGGGTGTATCACTTTAATAATTTTCAGACACAATCACTTTAATTGGTTATTTTAAGTCGGAGAATGGACCAACTACCTATCTTGGGAATCAACAACCAAACTTTTTTTCAATTGTTTACCATAAGTAAAGCGTGTTATATTATTTCAATACATTCACCACACATCAAGCAAATGAGTTTAAGTTTACAACCTCCTCGAATAATTTTTTTAGAAGGTGGTGCTTGGACACTTGCTTTCTAAACTTGTTTTTCTCTCCTTAAACAACAAATAATACAATTTCACTTTTTGTTTCTCTTATCGAGACTATACATATATTAAATTGTGATGCATTAATATTATTTCTTGTTTGTCTCTCCTAAACAACAAATAATATTCAATTTCACTTTTTTTTTTCTTATCGAAACTATACATATATTAAAGTGTGATGCAATATTATTTCAGGTTTTATTTTTGTTTTGTAATGTTATATTTAAAAGTTTTTAAATTATATTTGTTATATAATATAGTGTGACATATTAATATTTTTGCAACAGTAGTCTCACATCCTAATATTTCACATTTTATTTATTTTAGCTATATTATCACATCCTTTTTTTTCTGATTTTTTGTTTCATTTGATAATATAACTTGACCTTCTAAAATAATCTATTTTTTATTTTATCTTAAAACTATTACAATATTTTTTTCATCTTTCATTTTATTGTACAACTTTATATTCCAATACATTTTGAGTTTTAATGCATTAAAATAATAAATTTTATGTTTATTTACCGTATTTTCATATTTGATTTTAAAATACTCTAATATTACATATAAGAATAAATTGTGAAATAATATAAAATTAATTGATAGATAAATTAACTAAAATAATTATTTATTTTCATAAATATTTAGATAAATGTCATGAACAATAAAATTCGGATTCTTTTAATATTATTTTTAATGTGATTTTGTACTCTATTTCATGGATGATTTTTATAAAATAATAAAAATGAAACCATACATATTAAATAAAAATGTTGATAGGATCTTAATTAAAAAAATAATTTTAATATATATATTGAATCATGAAATATATAATCTATAAAGAAAAATCTAAAATAAAATTTATAATATATTGTTTACAATTTCGTATATTAAAAACACCATTAATTTTCTTAGACTGTAAATATATTATCATTTCATTTTAATGAATAAACTTAATTAATATTTCAATTAATTAACTATAAGTGTATTTGTGATTTTACAATTATACTATCCGGTATTATTTATATATATATAGATATAAATACTTTGGGGTTTTGCTTTTATATTAATATAGATTATTACACTTTTCCTCACCAAATATTGTGATTTAATTTTTCTAAATCTTCGATTCTATATAAATATATATATAGAGGGTAGTGATCAGGTGAGAATAGGAGTTATTATGAGAAATAAGAATAGATCTCGCCCGTCCATCTCATCAAATCGACAGACATGATTCATTCTCAGCAAATTGAAAAAACGCGGCATTTTTGCCCCAATATCCTGCAGTTTTAGCCTTTAAAGGCTAAAACTGTAAAAATACTCAAACACAAACAGCAACCTGCATTTTAAGCCGATTTACTTCATTTTTAGCCCGATTTACTTCAATTTTATATAAATACGAATTAAAAAAATTAAACATGTTCTTCTTCAAGCAGCAACACGAGCGTAGTCTCTATAAAACTCAATACCAACATCAACAGTTCTAAAAACTCTGCCTTTAAAATGCTTAATCTCATCAACACACTTTGGAATAAATGAACCTGTAAGATACAAAAATGCACAAAGTTAACACTAAAGATGCACAATATAATACTAAAAATGAACGTCATTTTGAATAAAATAAATTTTTTAAAACTATATTCATGCACAATTAACAAAGTCGAGACCGAACACGAATGCGAAATCCAGAAACAAAGAAAAAAATCTGATCGACAGAAGAAATATAAATCAAATCGAACAAAGAAGGAAGAAGAAATCAAATCGCGCGAAAAAAAGAATAAAAAATCTGATGAGATACTATTTCATATTTTTTAAAAAGCTAAAATTACAAAAATAAACTTAATTTTGCAAAATTGCAGGATAGTCGAGGAAAACTGCACACGGAGTGAAATAGATCATGAGCGTTGAAATCACAAAATCAAAGGCTGAGATTTATTCTCATTTCTCATACTAAAAACTATTCTCATATGATCACTACTCTCTCTCTCTCTCTCTCTCTATATATATATATATATATATATATATATATATGTGTGTGTGTGTATTCATATCACAATTCACAAGTCCCTTTTAGGTGGAAGATGATAATGAGTTTGTTCATTAATTTAATAAAATAAGTGGTCCAGATTTGATCTGCCAAATTGTTGTATTACCTAATTTAACACATAATTAATTTCATTAAGAACTTTTTAGTATTTTATCATATCATAATTTGATTATTTCCTAATTGATTTATACAATAAATGTGAGAAGTTATATGCGTCAAATCTTTATTGTGGAAGGTGTATTTTCATTCCCATAATTTACGTCATTTCAATTTCTCCATCACCACGCACCCCTCCATCAGCGGCACATCACATTTGAACCTGCCTTCGTGCACGTACTCCTTCACTTTCGGCGTCGTGTACACCATATCCAAATCTCCCACCACGAATTTCACTGGAACCATCACTTTCGCCCCGTCCACGCTGTCGTCACCTCCCAGTTCCTGCAATTTCCAATTGCAATTCATACATGATCTACGTACATAAAATAGAATAGATCGATTAAGAATGAGGGGTACAGATCGAGGGTGCGATAGTAGTTGAAGTGGGCGATGAAGCCCTTTAGGGTGTATTTGTGGGCATAGTATTGGAGGTTTTCCAGAGCGGACCAATGCAGCAGTTTTATGGCGACGATGTCGGATCCTGTCTGTGGGCAAACGGGGCGGGCTGGGTGTGCGGTCGGTTATGATCTTTTTCAACATTGCTTCTGCTCCGCATTCTTAAATTTGTAATCTATTTTTCCAGCTTTCTGTTGCATTTATGTAAGTTACATTATTTAAGCCTGTAAATATGCATTATATATACTCGTACAATTGCAGTATTCTATGGTTTCATTGAGGTTTTTAGAATATAGTTGTTTATTTTTCTGATATAAATTGCATTATTTAAGCCAGTAAATTTGCAATATTTCATGTATTGATTGAGGTTTTATTGCAGGGTCGGCCCTGATAATATGGGGGTCCGTGGGCAAAAATAAATATGGCTCTCTATGATTTTATATTTAAATTATAAAATACAGATTTTATTGTAATTAATAATTAGCACGTCCATATTATGATTTTGAAATATTTTGAGTATTTCATTATAAGATATAAATAATAGATTTTTAATATTGAAATTAAACAGCTTCATTCATAATATGATTTCTAGTTGATTCCAATGAACAATCTACTATTTTCCTTCTTATTTTCCAACAATTCTCAATATGTTATTTTTGTTTATGTTTTAATATATTAATTTGGCCCCCAATAGAATTCTATACACATATAATGAATTACATATTAGAGGACCCCCAATATCAACTTATACATAAATGATAGACAATAAATTTTAGGGCCCAAATCAATCAATTCATACATATAACTATAAATTCTAGAGCCACAAATATATGTATATCAAATTCTGGGACCCCTAAAAAATAGGGGCCCTAGGCCCAAGCCCTTCCAGCCCACCCTCAGAGTCGGGCCTGGGTTTTAGAATATAGTTGTCTAGCTTTTAGAAGTAAGTTACATTATTTAAGCATGTAAAGATGCATTATATATGTATTGTTGGTCCCGAAATCAGAGAATATATTATGCAACAAAAATAAGTTTGATTAGCACTCATTTTCCGAAATTGACTAAAACTCAGTTTCGGGTTATAGAAAGTAAGTTTAGTTCGGAAGGTTATTAAGTAAGTTTCATGGTTATACACTTCAATATTTAGACAAGTATTGAATGTTTCAAAGTAAGTTTGTGAAACTTAATAATGTTTAAACTTAAAGAAAAGATATAAATGACACAGGATATTATAGTGGTTCGGACTTAAAATCCTATGTCCACCCTTCCAAACTTAATCGCGAATCCACTAAGTATCAGGTTACAAGACTCCTTACGATCTATGCCCAGCCCGTCGGAATCCTTCGTCCTTCGGTTTGCTGACATCGCTCGCCTAGGAACTCCTTGTAAGCTAACACTTCTTTAGGTTGAAATGAGGACGCACCTCACAACCTTCTTCCTGGTAGGTTGGATGTTTCCTCGTTATTCCCAGAACTAAGCTTGGTGACAAAAGCCCGTGAGAATCAAAATCCCATAGAGGATAATGACTTATTACTTAGAAAAGTAATATTCACCAAGTAGATAGCTTCAACTTATAAATTTAGCATTGTGCACTTAGACAAATGCATGGATGATAAACTTGAGTTGGAAACTAAAGTCTTGTGTTAAGTACATGGAATATCAGAGAGCTTTGAGTAGAAAGATGGACAGAGTGTCGGTTTAGCTTTTCACGTGATTCAGGTGTATAAAGTTCGTAACTTCTCTATGTCGAGGTAGTCTCCTATTTATAGGCAGCCTTCGTCGATATTTGAATTATATCCGTTAGACACATAATTCAAGTCGTTAGAGACATTGAGAATGTCGTACAATCATAGCCCATACTTTGACTGCTTTGCTCTGTTCTGCTCTAAAAATGTTGTATTTGCCTTGTACTTCCTACTTGCTTTTATCAGACTGAGTTTCAATCCGAGGAATCAAAGTATGTGACATTATCGTACTGACTTTTACTTAGCACTTAATCGCCTTTAAGTCTGACTACGATTCTCCTTGTGTTCCTCGTACTTTTGAAGTAAGAGACTCATTCCAAGACTCAGTATGGGCATTCCTTACACTGACTTCCTAAAAGTCAGTATGATAACTTCTACACTGACTTACCAATGTCAGTATAGGCCTTGGTCATACTTAGTGAAACCAAGTTTCAAGCACGAACACTTATTCAAATCTCGAACATCTTTTTGGCTCTGTCTTCATCTTCAGTACCTAAGTTCTATTACAACTCAAACAATCTTATAAAGGAATTACATGATAGAACTCTAGAAACTTAGTGCTAAAGTGAGTTTTGACATATCAAAATATCAAATTAAGGAGAGAACTAAAACTTAGTTCCTAACATGTCTGCACGGTTGCAGTATTTTCATGGATTCATTAACATTTTTAAAGTAAAGTTCTTTATTTTTCTAATGTAAGTTGTATTATATAAGCATGTAAGTATGCATTATTTACGTGTATAAAATTGCAGTATCATAAATGGAATGATTATTTTTTAATATTATCGATAATGCAATATTTATATTCTAGATAATGCAATCTGATATATAATATAATACAATTGCATCTTGTTAAATTGATTTTTACGATACCGGAGGAAAAACATTAATTTTTATAATTGGTGGACTAAAATTTATTTAAAATTAGAATTCCCTAGAAAGTGGGGATGATGATACGTGAATCTTGGGATTTTCTTATTTTTCTAGACATAAATTGGTGTTGAAAAAAATCATTTTGGAAAATTTATGCTTAAAATTCGAAATCCCTAAAAGATAATGCAATTGTAGTTTGAAAAATTAATTTTTATAAAATTTGAAATTCCTAAAAATTGGGGACGGTGGTACATAAAATTGATAGTTTTCTTATTTTTTTAGATATAATGGAGTGAAAAAATGATAAAAATTACTTTAGGAAAAATTTCATTCAAATTTGAAATCCCTAAAAAGTAGGATAATGGAGCATAAAATTATGAATTTTTCTATTTTTTAGATTTAATGACTATGAAAAATAATAAATTTACCCCGTTAATGCAACTTTTTTTCCTATATAATGCAACAAATATTTTGAGGATAAAAAATATAATATCCGTTAATTTTTTTGATTTGATGCCCAAATTCATTCTCATCTCCTATCTATTGGGTCACTTGTGACTTTAACGCGCATATATATTCGATTTTAAATCCTAAAAAAATCAAGTTTATCTTAAAATTAAAATCAGTTGATGATACACCCAATAGATTGGAAGGTTCCGTGATAAGGATCGATTGAAGATTTTATTTAAAAATAGAATTTTTGATTAAATATTTTATATTTTCATATCTTTCGTAATCTAGGTAATTAGTTGAGAAAGATATTATTTATGCTTATAAATAGGTTGTTATTTAGGGATTTCATTTATTCAATTAAGTTAATAAAATATTTCAATTCTCATTAAATTGAGTTAGAGTTGACGTTTGCTTAGTGGTGTAGTTTCGCACGCTTCAGGTGTGTCCGAATACATGGATAACATATCAAAACAACCTAGATACAAGGGAGGATCGTATTAACTGGTGTTTAGTTTCGCATGTTTCAAGTGTGTCCGGCTACGTGGATAACATATCAAAATAGCCTAGATACGAGGGAGGATCGTATCATTTGGTGCTTTCATCCAGAGCTCAGCCTAGAATTTGATTATTTCTCATATTTGTGGCGAGAAGATTTGTTGTCACACCAGAAATTGAGAAACATTACTAGATTCTAGAGACATTCATTGGTGGTGAAAGAAATATATATATATATATAGAGAGCGGATCCTATGCTAAAAATTTGTTTGTGCTAAATTGCATAACCACCACCAACAAAATAAATAACTGTCAATCTAAAAAATTCAATCTTGATCATTCATCCATCAAAATCAAGGGTCTATGATTTATTCCTATTTAGCATCTTTTCACTTTTTAGCATTTGATCTCTTCCCTATATATATATATATATATATATATATATATAGAGGAGGGATCATGTAAAAAAAATTCCCCATGTGAGAAAAAAGAATGAATCATGTCCATCAGATCTAAAAAATCAATGGTTGATATTGAATCAAGCAACAACTAAAATGCAATCAAGCAACAAAATAATCAAGCAACAACTAAAGCACAATCAAGCAACATTGCAATCAAGCAACGACCTGAATACAATCAAGCAATGTCGTGAATGCAATCAAGCATCTTTCTCACTTTCTCACGTTAAGAGTTTTCTCACTGGATCCGCTCCCTATATATATATATATATATATATATATATATATATATATTGGAGGAATTTGTAGCACTTTGTTGTGAGATGTATGTGGAAAATGGATATTGGACAACAAATGATGATGATTAAAATGCTCATATTTTTTACGCTATGAAATTAGAGGTCCCCATGTTCAACGATTCAGAATCTGAAGAATGGATTTTTCAAATTGAGAGACTTTTTGATTCCTACAATGCACTAGTCGGTTTGACGAGGAATCAACGCTAGCCGCTGCCTAGGCCACTTAATTCACCTAGGCGATCGACTAAGCAATCTATATGTCGTCTATTTGATTTAGGCTGCTTATTTTTTACGGTTTTCTTTTTAATAAATATTATTATAAATATTAAATATGAGAAATTTGTTTACTAATTAACTTCCGTCTAGAAAATTTAGGCCCCACCTAAATCGTCTAGATCCCACCCGAGCGTCCAATTAACATCTAACGGTTTTTACAATCTTGCTTTGGACTATTTGAAACAAGTGAAGTTGGGCATAACTTTGAGTAAGTTGCCCCACAACATCATAAGAAAAAAAGTAAATGTTACGAGTTATGCAGCAGCTAAAGAGAGTTTCATTCATGAAATAAATTTCATGATGCCGATTTTAATTTTGATCCTGGAGGGTGCACCGTGCAAATTGAAGCATGCAAATCAAACTACTCCTTCCCTCCTGCTGGAATAGACCCCATTACCGAATTCGGCGTCCCACTCGAATATACCCCTTTCTAAAAATAATAATTTTTTTCACATTCAACAATAAAATATTGATTTCACTAACTTATTCTGCACTCGCAACACTTATTTTTCGTGCCGAAAAGAAGAGGGCCTAATCGCACGAGACGGAGGGAATATTTGTCAAGAAGAGATAGAAGATAATTTTTTTGATTTTCACCTCGAGACAAGTGAATTCGAAGGGGAATGGAATAATACGCACAAGAGATTGGAAGGTTCCATGATGTAATCGATAAAAATCAATTGAAGATTTTATTTAAAGATAGGATTTTTGATTAAATATTTTATATTTTCATATCTTTCGTAATCTAGGAAATTAGTTGGGAAATATATTATTTATACTTAAAAATAGGTTGTTATTTAGGAATTTCATCTATTCAATCCAGTCAATAAAATATTTCAATTCTCATAAAATATCAATTGATTTATGAAAACCATGCTCCTCTCGTATTTTAAAGAGAATTATTCCTGTAAAGGAAAATAATATCTTTTTTTATTTCTTTTCATATTTATATAGGTTCTCTAAAATAATATCTTTTTTTTTAATTTATGCATATTTCTTTAACAATATTAATTCCTTTGTATTATTGTGTGTTCGAACAATGCAATTTTTAGATACAATTTTTTTTTAGAGTACATAGTAACAAATTTTGAAAGGAAAGAATGGTGCAAGTCCCGCTGTTTGGGTCTTTTTTTGGAAAAAATTTAATAACTTTAACTCAAGAATTCTAACAAAAAATTCTATATTCGAAACTTCTAGTAAATTAAGTTTTAATAAGATAATAAGAATTTTAGTCAGCATAGGTATCCTTGTGAAAGTAAATTAATGTTCTATTTAATTAAATAATATTTTGGGTTGAATACAGTATTAATTAATGAAAGTTAGGGTTAGGGTTATTATTTCCATTTAATCGACTATCTATAAAAAATTACTCAGAGCCCATTAGGGTTAGTGTTTTCTAAATCATGATATAGTTATATTTGATTAAATCTAGCAAGATTTGACTAATATTTAAAATAAGACTAGATTGGTACAAATATAATAATATATGGAAATATTGGATATATCCAAATCTGAAAAGATACGAAGAATAATAGATATTTCAAAATCTAACAAGATATGGAAATATATAAATCTAACTCTATATAAGACCTATTTTCTCAGTCTCTCACATACATATATTCAATTCTTGAAATTAGCATTGAATTAATATAGTCAATTAATTCAACACAGTTGAGAGTGAGCAAGATGAAAGGGGCGACAAGTCGATGATCACACAGGAAAGACACTTAACTTCTTCAGTTATTGTGGTGCAACTCGGTAGCGTATCCTCACCAGATTTACGAGGAGCAATGTAACGAATTAGAAGATCAAATCTGTAGGAACAACTTTCTCCGTTCCACTTAAAGTTTTCTACTGCTTAGAGTTCAGGTATTCCTCGATCCATCGATGGGAACATTCACAAGCTTAAGAAATAATAAAAGATTATTCACGTTGTGTGTTGTAGACTCAAATGTTACATGATAGTCTTAGTAACGCATATATCCGCATATTTAGTGACAACTTATATAATATTGTTTGATAACTTGAATTAGGTAACCATATATAGTATATGATGGAGACATTCCCTACGAACTCATATATCCACATCTTCGGTGAAAATTTATATAATATTGTTTGATAACTTAATTGCATTAGGTAACCATATATAGTATATGATGGGGACATTCCCTAAAAGAACTGTAGGACATTCCCTGAAAGAACTGCAGGCTGATTAAGTTCAAACATTAATGATAAAAATTGAGTTTTGCGAACATCAATTAATTCATATGTCCATTTTATTATTTATATTAAGTCTCATCCTAGGTCTGATCCAATAAAATCTTTAAAGAACCTATTATGATTTATAACTATAATAATAAGAACTGATAACACAGTACAAACCCTAGTGAGAGAGAGGAGGTGGTGCTTGCATAATGAGAAGACGAAAATTTCTTCTTAGTTTATGTGGAATCCAATTCGGTTGAATCTCATCAATAGCCGGATTAAAAGTAATTAAAAAGATACAAATCTTAAGATTTTATTTGTATGATCACTCATCTTCTTTCTTTTCTTTGTCAATTTTACAGTTAAAATTGGTATTCTATTTCGCAGATAAATCGATCGCATAATAGAATCAAGATTGTATTTAATGCGATTGCTGATTCATAAAATAAAGACTATCAAGTAATTCTATATTTAGCAACAATAAATTAAATAAGTAAATTGATTCATTTACGACTATATAATTAATTTTTATATTCATCGATTAATCTTTTATTTTTCCATAAATAATCAACAGATTAATAATGTGTCTCGCATTAAATTTGCGAGACTATATCAGATGAAACATTATCTTAGATACAAGGAATCTAAATAGTCTTTTTCTGGCTTTTAATTGGATAGCAATTGCAGTCACATTTATTATTATTATTATTATTTTAGTAATTACTCTTTAGTTTTTATGCATGCATTTAAATATTTCCACTGAGGCACTAACATAATAACATTATACTCACTAGCTTACATGCGAATTAAATATATACTTATTATTTTATTTTATAATATTATAATATAATTAATAAAATTATATATTTTAATATTTTTAGCAATTATTTTTAAATATATTTAATTTTTATTTATTAATATTGTATTTTTTCTGTTATAATATAAATTATTTTAAATATTACACGTAAAATTATGTAAAGAAGTATACCTAACATAAATTATACGAGGTTTGATTAAAAAATTATCCCATTAAAATAGTATAATTGTATAATTTTAAAAATAGTAAATATAATAACTAATAAATTAGTGGCTATAATATTTTAAAAAGTGACAATATAAATTTATTATATATTTTTATTATAAAGTACATATATTTATATTATAATATAATAACAATAAATAAGAAAAAAACAAAAATTGATATAATATTTCTAGCGGGAACAATTTTTTCACTATTCTATTTTAATATATAAATAGAGAGAAATTATATGCTGCCCACTCAATGGTGAACTTCTGTGAGCTACAACATATATTTTCATGTTTTTTAATAAATTTTTGTTTTCTTAATTATTTATTTTTCTATATTTTTTAAAATTTTGATTTATTAAAATTTTAACTAATTTTATAAATTCAATTATAGGATTCATCTACCCAATTAGGGTATATAATATTATTGTAGCTCACGAAAGCTTACCATAGAGTGTGCAACATATTATTACTCTGTAGGTATATATGTAGAGAATTGAAAAAATTATAATTTTTAATTTAATATTTACATTTTAATTAAAAATAGAGTGAATCACACGTTAAATATTTGAACCAAGAGTGGAAAAGGAATCGACAAATTTTGAAAAGAAGGAATGGTGAAGTGCCGCTTTGCTTGGGTTTTTTTTTGGAAATAAAAAATAAATTTAATAATTTTAAACTCAATAATTTTAAACTAAAAATTCTATATTCGAAACTTTTAGACTCCTCCTTTCTGTAATAAGATAAAAGCAAAATGTTAACGTTGCCGACGAATTTATCTTTGAATTTCAATGGACAAATTTTTATTTTTTTAACCGAAAAGTGATAAATAGATACAGTGGCGGTGGTATTTCAAAATCTCCACCGCCATTTTCTCCGACCGGTCGTTTACTCTATCCACTCTGTTTCTTGTGCAGATTTTTTAGTAAGCTTACTGTTTCTTGTTGAGTATCTGCATTTTCAACTTGTATTTCGCGAGCATTTTAACATTTCTTTCGAAGTTTGGCGCGGTGATAATGGAATATCGGTAAAATGTGAAGTGGGTTAGTGTTCTTTCACGGAATCGAGTTTGTGCTCTCATATTAGCAGATTTTGTTGTAAGTTTACGGTTTCTTGCTTAGTATCTGCATTTTCAACTAGGATTTTGCGGCATTTAAACATTTTTCTCGAAATTTGGCGCGGTGAAAATGGAATATGGGTAAAATGTGAAGTGGGTTAGTGTTCTTTCATGGAATCGAGTTTGTGCTCTCATCTTAGCATATTTTGTTGCAAGTTTACGGTTTCTTGTTTAGTATCTGCATTTTGAACTTGTATTTGCGAGCATTTTAACATTTTTCTCGAAATTTGGCGCGGTGAAAATGGAATATGGGTAAAATGTGAAGTGGGTTAGTGTTCTTTCATGGAATCGGGTTTGTGCTCTCATCTTAGCACTTTTTTTTGTAAGTTTAGGTTTCTTGTTCACTATCTGCATTTTCAACTTGTATTTTGCGAGCATTGTAACATTTTTCATGAAATTTGGCGCGGTGATGTAGGGGAAATGGAATCTTGGTAGAATGTGAAGTGGGTTAGTGTTCTTTCATGGAATCGAGTATGTGAACTCATCTTAGCACATTGTGGGAAAAAGATGACTGCATGTTTGGGTTTTCTTTTTTTTCCTTTTTAGTTTTTCTTGAATGAATGACCTATGCATTTGTGAAATGAATTTCCTTTGCTCTAGTTATGCTCTTGCTCTAACCACGACGCTGTGGGTAGGTTTTTGCTGATTTGGAATGAAATGCTTGACTAAATCTGTAGCTTGTTACGGTTTGGGTTAGTGAGATGTGTTAGGAATTATGATTTTTGATGAGTAATAACTGTTTCTTCATTTGGTTGTAGATGCTAAAGTAGCAACTAGTGAGGTTTATTACCAAAGAAGCTGTTATGATGGGAAGAGCTCCTTTTCGGGCGAGCTGTGGTGCTGCTCCTGCTCGTCTTGCCACTGGGATAAATCGAAGACACCCGGAATGGCATTCGGATGGGGCAAAATGTAAGTTGGGAACTCCTGTTGCTCCGTTGAGAACTTTACGAACACATGATGTGAAAGGGAAAGCTAGGAAGTCAGAATCATCACATCACAAAGATGAGTTGTGGAAGCGTGAGTCGGATAAATTGACAGCAGTAATGGCGGAGGCGGGACAGTATCTAAACACGTTCGATTATAGGAATCCTACATCTAGGGAACATAAGCCTCCCTCTTTGGAGTCTGATGCCAGCCTTCCCAGTGCTTGTGATGGCGAACAAAAGGTGATGGAGACGATGAATCAAGAAAAAAGAAAGAGAAATGGGACTTTTGATAGAAGATTTTCCGGAAAAAAGATGAAAGTTAGCAGTGGTATCTCAGTGACTGTTCATGAAGAAAAATCTTCTGGAACCGAAATCATGTGTGAAGGCAAATTTTTATCTCCTGCAGAGTTGAATGTGTTGCAGAGACAATCCGATGTTAGGGATGCACGTGTCAAACCTCCAAAAGGGAAGTTGGAGAAAAAACTAGGAAGACAGGGCTCTACCGAGTTTTATAAAGAATCTAGAAATGCCATAAAGCTTCAACGGAATACCATAGATCGAATTTCTGATGGCAAAAAATCGTTGCCTTGTGAAAGGTTTCTTAGTTGTGAGACAGCTGAACCCAAATGCAGTTATAAAAAGGAGCAAGGTGGGGATTTGAAGAAGCTCTCTTTTCGGGATCAGGGGGGTTTAATCAATTGGGAGACTGAGCAGCATGACCATTTCCATAGATGTAAGGTGATGCAGGCTCTAAAACTGTTCAAAGAGGAATATGATAAACTTTGTCAGGGGTATTCATTGGACTTAAAAGAAGGAAAAATCCCTAAAACTACTCATTTTGAGGCGGCAGAGCGTGTGAAGGCAAAAAGAATGGAAGTCCTTCCAGAAAAGCCCTTTGGCCATATACCCGGCGTCAGGATTGGTGATGAGTTCTCCTTCAGGGCAGAACTAGCTATTGTTGGTCTCAATTCCAAATTTACGCCTGGCATTGATTATGTGCCGCTTTATGGGAAGTCGTATGCAACGAGTGTTGTGAATTCAGGGCGTTATGATAACGAGACTAAAGAAAATGATATTTTGATATACTCTGGTGAAGGTGGGAATCCAGAAACTTCTGTCAGTACTCCAGCAGCAGATCAAAAGCCTTTGAGAGGAAATCTTGCTCTAATAAACAGCAAGAAGATGGGGTATCCAATTAGAGTCATCCACAAGAGAAAGGTTCCTATGGAATCTAGAACATTAGGTATGAACGACAAACGTGGTTATGTGTTTGTGTATGATGGACTGTACATGGTAAACAGGTTTTGGCAAAACAGAGATAATAAAAACTGCAGACTGGTTTTCAAATTTGAACTACAGAGACTGCCAGGGCAACCTAGGAGTCATGATGCCAATGATCGGATTCGGGTCATGGACTTTTGCAATGTCGTATTGAAAGGAAAAGGGAATCTTAAAGTAGTGAATGGAATACAAGGGCGACCAGGGAGTCAAGGTGCAGGCAAATGTGTGATGGATGATATCTCACAAGGAAAAGAGAAAATTAAAGTTCAAGTGTTCAATGGATTAGATGGAGACAGGCCACAACCTTTCTCCTACATAACCAACATTCTTGATCCAACACATTTGTATCAGCGTCGTGAGCCTGTTGGTTGTAACTGCATTGATGGCTGCTCCAACTCTGTTCAATGCCCTTGTGTTATGAAGAATGGGGGCAAGATTCCATTTAATGAAAAAGGGGAGCTTTTGAGTGAAGTGTCTAATAAGGTAGTGCATGAATGTGGGCCTTCATGCACATGTCCACCTTCATGCATTAATCGAGTCAGCCAGCATGGTCTTCGATTTCAGTTGGTGATTTTCAAGACCAAGTCAATGGGTTGGGGAGTTAGATCCCGGGATTACATTATGCCTGGAAGTTTCATATGCGAATACATTGGAGAGTTACTCGGAGAAAGAGAAGCCAAACAAAGAATTGACAAGGATGAATATCTCTTTCATGTATGCAATGGTAAATCCAAAAGGATTGAGTTTGCTATTGATGCTGCTGAGCGTGGGAATGTTGGTAGATTTATCAACCACAGCTGCGACCCTAACGTGGTTTTCCAAGAGGTTGTTTATGACCACGATGACCAGAGAATTCCCCACATTATGTTCTTTGCAAGTAAACGCATCCCTCCTAATAAGGAGCTTACTTATGATTACAAGAGTTCAAAGATCCATTTGAGTGACGCGAAACAGAACATCACTTGCCATTGTGGTTCTTCCATATGCACTGGAAGCCTACACTAGCATTTGCAGTTCTTGGAAGAATGTAGGCATGATTCATAAGGACTTAAGGTACGCAAAGCCATGTGGTACTAATTCTTTAAATTGTCAAATTGTTATATGCTTACAAGAGTTGTGAAAATTCATACTATAGAGTCCTTTTATCTACACCATATTCAAATGATGGAATCACAAAACCTAGAAACTATAAACATGTTTGGATGTTTGTTGAGAAAATGAACAATATGGTTTTTGGCTAGAACTAGATTTCCCCACTTGCTAGTTGCTATGCAAACATAGAAAGGCATAATTGTTGCTTATACATTTGTACTTCTTTGAATGTAATGTGTTGGTATTTGACCTTTTTGACAAATAAATTTGGAAGAATATAGATGACATGCCATTGTGATAAATTATGCTAAAAAATAGAAAATGAACAATTAATGAACTCAAATTGATGTGAATATGGTTTTATTCATGCCTATTTTTTATTTTTACAATATTGACTTGAGGTTCGATACTAAATTTCACTCCCACTTAGAGGTGAGGGGTACCGTTTGGTCTATCTTTTCAATGGGGTATATAAGAGGGTAATTGTTAGTTTATCTCCCAACCACACACATTTTCTCAAAACTATCACAACCTATGCCTCAAATCTACTCTCTCCGTCCCAACAAAATTATCACATTTGTAAAAATGATGATTTGTTCACACTAAACAATATTAATTCCGCTTATATTCACAGTCCTTAATTCTAGTGCTGAAAAGATGTGTAACAGAATTTAATTCCAGTGCCGAAAAGAAGTGTAACAATTCTAGTGGGACGAAGATAGTATTATAGATTAGATATGCCTCTTTGTCTAGTTTGTGGTTGATAATGTGTTCTAATGTGTTTGGTTTTGTTTTGTAGGTGAAGAAGAGTCGACTCCAAAAAAACTTGGGATTCAAAGGCATCAACTAACAAGATTGTGTAGGCTTCTTTTAGTTTCTCCTCTTCTTTTGTATGAAGAATTTAGGTTGTTTATGGATTTCCTCTTACCACGTTTATGCACTAAACACTTTATTCTGTGATATATGATGTTGTTTAGTAAGTAAATCATTAGGCATGATTGAAGTTTCACAAAGCAAGCAAATTAATTTTTATTAACTCTTTCAAATTATATTGCATTAACAATATGATTCCGTTGGTTTGTGGCATTTATTTAATAATTTTAGGTATTTGCATAGTTTTAAATAGTTTATCTTTTATATTTGTTTAGTCTAAAATAATTTTAATTATCGATTAAGGACTTAAAAAGATTAATCCTCAATTTAAAATCTGAACGATACAAAAATTCTCAATTCAGAACACAAAATATCATATACTCTTTCTGTCCCTTGGCATTAGTCTTATTTTCTATTTTCGTCTGTTCCGTGGAATTAGTCTCATTTTCTAAAATGGAAAAAAATCTCCTCATACCAATAAAATATTAATTTCACTACACTCACAAATATTGGTAACTGTGCCAAAAGCAAATGGGACTAATACCAAAGGACGGAGGGAGTAATTCTCAATCCAGAATCTCTAAATCAGGTTTTGGATTGAGAATTGTTTGATCTTTCGGATCCTGGATTGACAGATCATCTTTTGGGTTTTAAATCAATAATTAAACTATTTTTTGGATCATGATTCGGGAATTCTCCTTTATTTAAACATTCAAATTGTTTGTGTTAAATTTAGAAATATATTTATTTTATGATATAATTAAACCTTTATCTTTTAAAATTTTTTATACAAAGATATTTTTGGTTTTTCTAACATTATTTTAAACATACAAGAGTACAAGTTTTCATGAAAGTCGAATTTATGACCTTTTGGTTACAGGGTGGAGCGTTAGTGTTTTTTTAAGGGAAAAGTATCAATTATATTACAAACTATCTTGCTTTTCTCAAATATATTACAAACTATACATATTATCAAAATATATTACAAACTATCAGTTTTGTTCTAAATTTATGACGGGAGCAAATTTCCGGCGACGGAAAGTTGACGTGGCTCGCCGGATGACACGTCAGCATTTAAAATTACACATCATCATACAAATATATTACAAACTATTGTAATTTTCTCAAATATATTACAAACTATTGTAAGTTTCTCAATAATATTACAAACTATATACATTCCTAATTAAATATTAAAACTATCAAATTTATTTTTAATTTATGTTGAAAACATATAATTATACTTTATTAAAAGTTCTCGAAAAATTTAAAAAATGATAAACCACATGTTTTAATTTTAATATTTATTTTGCTCTCATCTCTCCCTTCGCCAAACCAAAAAAATTAAATATTCATGTGAGAAATAATAATTATTGAGGGTCAATAATAATGATATATATATTTGACATATGTAAAAACCATCAATAAATATTATTATTTACAAGAATATTTGAGTTTTGGTTCGCCGAAATGAGAGACGAGAGAAAAAAAAGAAAACAAAAATTAAAATAAGTATTTTTTCCATTTTTTTAAAAAATTTTATGTCATATTTTTAAGTATAATTATAATATTTATTTAAAGATTTAAATTTTTTAAATATAAGTAAATATGTTTTCGTTGTAGTTTTAAAATAAATTTGATAGTTGTAATATTTATTTGGAAATATATATATATATACATATATATATATATATATAGTTTGTAATATAATTGAGAAACTTATAATAGTTTGTAATATATTTGAGAAAATCACAATAGTTTGTAATATATTTGTCCGATGATGTGTAATTTTAAATGCTGACATGTCATCCCGGCGAGCCACGTCAACTTTCCGTCGCCGGAAATTTGCTCCCGTCATAAATTTGGAACAAAACTGATAGTTTGTAATATATTTTGATAATATGCATAGTTTGTAATATATTTGAGAAAACCAGGATAGTTTATAATATAATTGATACTTTTCCTTTTTTTAACCCATTAATTTAACAGTGGATCCCTAATCTTATTCCAAAAAAAAAAAAAAACAAATAATCTATGATTAATTGTTTGTAGACAAAATATTTTAATAAATGCATATGCAGATAGGGTATAGTTGTAAAGACGTTTCTTAGACTATCCTCATCTGTGACTTGTTATGACTCAATTATTTAATAAAATATTAATTTTTTTCATTCACAACACAACTTATAACTTAATATTATTTACTTCTAACCTAACTTTTTAATTAAATCAATGTTAATTTAATGCATAGAAAATTACTATTATTTAATTGCTGGAAAATTATACAAGGTTAGTGTTAGCTTTGGGCCATTCAGATAGGTATATAAATATTATTTATTATTTTCATTTTTAACCCATGCCATTAGTTGGAATATAACCTCAAAATTAAGATAATAATAATAAGAAATAAGCATTTGCTACAATTTTTCAAGAAACATAGGAAGTGAAATATTTTATTAATTATTTAAATGTATATATATAAAAAAAGGAAACATGGAAAGTAGCATATATTAATGTTGAGGTGAGTTTATGTAACCAAAAGTATTAAAATTCAAGATCTTTCTAAGTGTATTTTTGTTAAATCAAAAAAAAAATGTACACGCAATTTTTTTGGATTTTCATAATGTGATAATTAAAGAATAAGAAAGTATGATGAAATTTTTATAAATCAACCTCCATAATTTGACAAGTAGGGAAAATATAACTATATCCAATTTTATATTTTCCTTTTTAGTTTTATGTAAATTTCAATACAGCCCCGCTGTTTGAAACCTCGAAATTATGATCAATCGAAGATGTGGTTAACTGCAACAACCGGCAAATTGTATAAGATTAGGGGAGGTAATTGAAATATTTATAAAATCAAAGGATCGAACCCATCGCCACATATATTTTCTGATCAGACCATCACAAAGCTACAAACACGGCGGAGAGATCAGAATTCGGAAGAGGGGAAAAATTTAGCAAAAATGCTGACGCAATTCGGCGCGACGGCGGAGTCTCTGAGCAAGGCGTCGACGATGGTGTTCCGGATCGGCACCGACGCGCATCTCTACGACGATCCCGATGATGTCAGCATCGCGCCTCTCCTCGACAGCAAGTTCGAGTCAGAGAAGTGCGAGGCGCTCAAGCGCCTGCTCGCGCTCATTGCTCAAGGGTTCGATGTCTCCAGTTACTTCCCTCAGGTCAGTATGGCTACGATTTGGGTGAATGAAATGCAGTTGATGTGCCAATTTGGATTTAGTTTGGTGTTATGGATTCAATTATGCCGGTCTCCATACTCTGCTGTTTTTTTTCAATGTTATGTTTTGATTGATGAATGATTTTTTTTTGGATGATAGGTGGTGAAAAACGTGGCGTCTCAATCACTGGAAGTTAAGAAGCTGGTTTACTTGTACTTGCTGCATTATGCTGAGAAGTAGGGTGTATAGCTGTAGTTTATGAGTTGAATTTTCAGTTTATAGTTCAAAATATAGTATAAGCATTTTTTTTTTCATTTGAATGATATGGAATTCTTTTTGTTATAGGCGACCGAATGAAACACTGTTGTCAATAAACTGTTTTCAGAAGGACTTGGTGGACCCGAATCCTTTGGTGAGAGCTTGGGCACTTCGTACCATGGCAGGGATTCGCCTGCATGTTATTGCATCCCTGGTTTTGGTGGCTGTGGGAAAATGTGCCCGAGATCCATCTGTATATGTTAGAAAGTGTGCTGCAATTGCGCTGCCGAAGTTGCATGATTTGCGCTTGGAAGAACACGCAGATGGAATCGAAGAGGTCAGTTTTAGCTTAATTCCTCACCTTTGATTTTCATGATATCATTGTTCTCCCAAGCAAGCGGGTAATGGAGCAAAACTCTGACTTCTAAGTTTTCTAATACCCGAACATCTAAAAAAATCATCGTATTCCAAAACGCGGCATGGAATCAAAGCTAATTTCTTAAGAGACCTCTCAAATGAGCAAAGAATTGGTTTAGTCCTGAACGGCCATTGCTTGCATATCAACTAGATGTCTTGATTACCTATTTGCTTATGAATCTTTCCCTATTTCTTTGGCCCAGCAAATCTGCAATCATGTTTTGAAACTTAACAGTGTTTCCAGTTTTTATTCTGACCATCTGATTTGGTTTTCCTAATTATTTTTGTATTTTCCCCCCGGCCAGTTTAGTGTAGAAGATCTGTCCATACTCTATTTGACTACCCGAGTAAGTGTGAATAGAATGTTAGCCTATCCTAATTTAATGGTGTAACTTTTTGGCTTGATCATTATTCATTCTTTGACTACTCTCATCTCTAACACAGCAGATTTAACACGGCAAGTATATAAAGTGATAAAAAACATTGTTCTGAGTTTCACTCAATCCATCTTTCCTTGAGGCTTGAGCTCCAATTCATACCACTTTTGAAGCCACTATGCTACATGCTAAACTACATCATATTATCTTGAGATAGCGCACTTCTCCTATAAAAATTTGGTCAAGTTTAAACAGGTTTTTAAATAGGGTTTCTATCTCGTGCTATAAAGATATTAGTTTGTTCACTTGTTTTTCCACAAGTTTTAATTGCTCATTAAATATTGTTGGTTTGTAGATTGTTGGTATATTATTGAAGGACAACTCTCCTGGAGTAGTTGGTGCTGCTGCTGCTGCTTTTGCTTCTATATGTCCCAATAATTTCTCTCTGATTGGAAAAAATTACAAAAAATTGTGTGAGATTCTTCCTGATGTAGAAGAATGGGGTCAGATTGCCTTGATTGGGATTCTCTTAAGATATGCAATTGCAAAACACGGGTTGGTTAGGGAATCCCTAATGTTGTCTTCCATTCATCCTGCAAATCATAGTCTTGAGGAGGGTGATCTGGAACCTCAGCTCACGACTGGAAAACCCTTTGACGGTGCCAACTTTGACATTTGTACTGAGATTGCAGATATAGTCTGTAGGAGTTACCTTGAAGGACCAGATAAGTATTTATCTCAGTTGGGGCATGTGAATAAGGAATCCCTTGGATTGGATGATTCATGCATTACATCTGCAAGAAGCAATGATGACGTAAAGATCTTGCTGCAGTGTACATCACCATTATTATGGAGTTATAACAGTGCTGTAGTGTTGGCTGCTGCTGGGGTTCACTGGATTATGGCACCAAAGGAGGACATTATAAAGATTGTTAAGCCTTTATTATTTTTGTTGAGGTCATCAAGCTCCTCAAAATATGTGGTACTTGCCTCTTTACTTAAATATTCAGTCTTACTTCTCTCGTTCATAGAGCTTTCTCTTCTAGTATTCATTTCTTTATTTTATTGATTAAGGTAGATAGTTGGTTTTTTGATGTAGTCTATATCTAGCTCATCTTTCCTTTTTTTTACTTATTTTATTTTATTGCAGTTATTCCATAACTTGTCTCTTTTACCCCAGAACTTGTTCATTTAAGTTTAGAATCCCCTATACTCAAATCATATTATGTGTCTTAATTAATGTTGATATGTTTTTGTCTTTCGTTGGCTGTAGTTTTCAAATTTTTGTGATCCCCAGACATCATAATTTGAAATAATTGCCTGTTAAAATCTTTAGTAGTCGTTATGGATGAGTGAGATCAGATATATTGTAATGAGTATAATTTATGATATGTATTTTTCTTAAGACACCGCTACTTATTATCATGCTCATACAGCACATGGCAACAAAGTTTCACCAATACGACAATCTTTCTCAATTTTGATAATGTTTCTTTCTGCAGGTCCTTTGCAATATTCAGGTGTTTGCGAAAGCAATGCCATCTCTATTTTCTCCATATTATGAGGATTTCTTTATCAACTCTTTGGATTCATATCGAACAAAAACTCTGAAGCTTGAAATACTTTCCACTATAGCTACACAATCTTCAATTTCCTATATATTTCTGGAGTTTCAGGTATTTTCGTTTACAGTGTGTTTATCCTTTTGTGTCTTTAGAACTTAGGGCTTTATTTATGGTTTGGCTGTTGGGCAGCAGTTACTTTTTTTTAAAAAAATATTTAACTCTTTTTTCTATTGTTTTATTTACCAACTTAAAATGAATTTTGAAATAACTTATATTACATCAGTTTTCTTAGTATTGATTTTTTTAAATGTTCCGTTGCTAGTTCATTCAGTGTCCATATTTTAGTTCATCTGTTCCTAATATGGCTCTTCTACCCTAACATGGCCTTGTTTAAAATTTAGGTATGGTGACTCTTTGTATTGTGAAGATTGAAGTCTAGATATTTTTGGTTGTTGGTTTTTTTTAAAGTAGTGATTCCAATCTTTTATTAGGATTATATTAGAGATCCAGACAGGAGGTTTGCAGCTGATACTGTGGCTGCTATTGATTTATGTGCTCAAAAAATCCCTGATGTCGCCAACACATGTTTGGAAGCACTATTATTTCTGGCTTTGTCAGGTAATTGTTATTCTAGTGATTTCCATCATTGATTTGTATGCTCATAACTTTCTAGTTCTGTGGTGTAAATCAAATTTCAGAATCTTCAAAAGGTGGTGCGACATCTTTGGGTGAAGAAGAAATTGTTCTAGTACAAGTAATCAAGTCTATCATGGCAATCATAAAACAAGATCCTCATAGTCATGAGAGAGTAAGTTCGTTGATATCTTCTTAATTGGAATTCTATTGTGGAAGTTTCATTTTCAAAATTGAAAGGTATCACTTATTCAAAATTCTAAATTGTATTTTATATTTAAAAACTCCCTCAGTTTGGGTTTTCAGGTTGCAGGATGCTCAATGTTTCATATCAGTTTGTCCCAAAAGAAGAAATGACTATCCATATATGTCTAAATAACATGCTCTATCTTCTTAAGTTATAATTTCGGTTCACTGATGAAATTTGTTATATACTGCATTGTTAATTTCGTATGAGTTGGTGAATATGCTTTTCCTACCTTATTTACCAATATGATATTATGCAAATATTTTCTTTTTCATCTAATAAGAGTTTTATATTCTAAACTAAGCTTTATTTTGAAGGTTATTGTTCATTTGGTGCGAAGTTTGGATTCAATATCTGCACCAGCAGCACGTGCAATGGTTATATGGATGCTGGGTGAATACTGCAACATTGGAGGCCTCATGTCTAAGATGACACCTATAATATTTAAGTACCTTGCTCAGCGCTTTAACGTGGAATCTGTTGAAACAAAGCTTCAGATTGTTAATGCTTGTGTAAAGGTATTTACCAAGTGTGGATCTTTTTTCTCGCATTCTACTCTGGTTCTCACTATTCATATGAATTTATCAAAATTGATGAGTTTAGAGTATGCTTGGGTATCTGGTTGGGGTAGGGGAGAAGCTTTAGAAACTCCATGCTCCGTTAAGGTTTTCCAGTCTCCTTCAAATAGTTTTCAAGATAAGGAAAAATGAGATCAGTGTAGAGGACCTGCTCCAATCTGCATATTTGGAAAATAAAATGTGACAGGTAAAATGGACGGAAGCTATTATGCTATGCCCTTCGAAGAGTTGTTTTTTTCTTGACTACATTGGAGGAGTTTTCAAATTTCTTATTATCCTTAACACTAGAAGAAAGCTTGCAAGCGTAGGATCATGTATCCTACCTCTTGCTTTAACTCTGCTTTGTTTCAATACTAAACACGCTTACTTTGGATTATATGAATGTGTATACCTATAAAAAAGGAGAAGTGTGTGTAAACTATAGGCTCTATGTTATC
>JAPKLW010000961.1:267824-296860 GCA_026898455.1 Plectranthus barbatus | reverse complement strand
AGAGAGATAGAATAGAGAAAAGAGAGAGACGTACCTAGTGTGTGGTAGAAAGAAGAATGATGTGTAGGGTTAGAGATCATGTGTTTTATTTGTTTCTTTGATAAGGGATAAAATAAAAATAAAAATAATAATAATAATAATAATAAAAGTAATATCAATAATAGCTTATCTTATTTCTTTAAATTTAGCAACTAGAGAAATAATTTATATTATGACCACACAAATTCCGAATTAAGTAAACTAAATTTCTATAAACTCGTATCGATCAATACTATATTCTAGAGGGTTCGCTCGCCTCGATTCAACTAGAGTTGGACCTCAAATTAAATTCGTAGCTTATCGGGCCTAGAGCCCAAAAGGCCCAACATATAAAAATAATCAACCCTTATTATTTTCAAAAGTCCAATAAGAAATTTAATCTATAAAAAGGCCCAAAATTAAGTCCATAATTATAAATATAGATTTGGGGTATTACATACATACAAAATAGTAAATACATACACATATGATATGGGTTATGTCTACGTGAGTGTGGGCCAAATCCTAAACATCTTGTGTTTGCTACTTCTTCTCAACCATTCCTCGAAGGCTTCTGCATCATACTGGATTCTCAGAATACCCTGGTTGCAGAATCCGTATTCCTCAGCCCATCTACCAAGAAACTCCACGAACTCCGCATCCGACAACGCTTTCGTCTCAACCATGAACCTCTTTGTCTCTTCTTCCTCCACCCCCACCGCTACCGGAATGTACCCTCTCAGTGCCCCTCCCAGCCGCCTCCGGCCGCCGCCCAAGCTCACCGCCCTTCTCAGCGTGCTGCCTTTCACTCCCATTTGTAAAATACCAGATGATATCCAAATATGAATATGAATATGATTTCTATATACATATAATTATAATATATATAGTGGCCGGTGTGATGAGGAGTATCTTGTCTTCATGCAGAAGTAGAACCTTTTATTACATTATAAGTTGCGTAGTTGTGTGTATGAAAACAACTTTTTATAACAGAATTATTGCCACCTTTGATTGATTAGTTTTGGGTTGGTTTTTTGGATTTTGGGGTGAGGGGTTTTTACATATGCCATGTGAAATGGATTTGGATTCTTTTGTTTTATGCTACAAATGATTGTACGTCCATGAAGAGAGCTTCTAGCTAGATATTTTTATTTTTTTTTTATTTTAGTGCAGGTGATTTTGTCGGTACGGCAAGTAGGGCAAAGGAAACTTCAAAATAAAAATACATAGTTTGTGTTAATATTTCAACATCATTAATGTTGTACAAGATTGGTACAGCCTTTGATGATATCATGTCACCTACTAAGTTGATCTTCTAAAGTCTTGAATCTATTAATTAGTGAGGATATTTTAACTAAAAACCAAATTAAACTATTAAATTAAGGGAAAGTCTCAGGTTAGGCACGCCTAAACGGTTTAGGCGAGTTTTATCCATTAACTCAAGCCAAACTCATCTAATATACCCTAATTAGGGATTAATAACTCCTATTTGGGATGGGTAAACCCATTTGGGTATGAATAAAACCCGCCTAAACGGTTTAGGCATGCGTAACGCAAATTTTTACCTTAAATTAAGTGTATGGATTGTTAATGTAGTTTAAAATTGATTTGAGCAATTATGTATTTCAATAAATTATAATATTCTAAATGAACATGCAAATATAAGATTTATCTTATACTATTAATTAATAAACATAATATTCAAGACT
Source organism: Plectranthus barbatus (assembly GCA_026898455.1). Classification (NCBI taxonomy): domain Eukaryota; kingdom Viridiplantae; phylum Streptophyta; class Magnoliopsida; order Lamiales; family Lamiaceae; genus Plectranthus; species Plectranthus barbatus. The sequence continues at coordinate 295,133 of JAPKLW010000961.1, read as the reverse complement.
AATAAAATAATATAATTAATTAAATATGATTCACGATTAAACATATATAGTGTGTTGTAGTTAGTTTTTGTGTTTTCCAATGACTTAGGAGCGCATGAGTTTCTTGGCCGGCCTAAAATCGGCAGTTTCTCTTAAATTTTAAAATTTGCAACTTTCCTCAAAAAAAAAATCACTGCAAAACGTCTAAACAGTTTAGGCGAGTTTTATCCATATCTAAATTGGTTCATCCATTCCAAATAGAGTTTATTAATCCCTAATTATGGTATATTAGATAAGTTTGACTTGAGTTAATGGATAAAACTCACCTAAATCATTTAAGCATGCTTAACCTGAGACTTTCCCAAATTACTAACATTAAGAGAGAGAACATTAATTGGCCCTAGTATTGTAGTATTATATCCCTTGTATGGAATGAGTCTAATTCATTCCGAAATTAAGAAGATTGTTGAGATTATCAAAATTGAAGAACTCGTTAAATATTCATATATAATTTAACATATAAATAATTAAGGTTGCATAATTTTAGATGTTCATGCAGAATTTGAAATTTAGACAATTTAGGTGAATTTTCCATTATATCTAGGCAACTAATTGTTCAACCTTTTTTTCTTCTTTTTTTTCCCCTCACATTTTAAATATGCAAACCAGTTTGCAAACAAGATTTTAAATGAACCTTCGAAGCAACATTTATCCAAAACTTAAATAAGTATTTGAACTTGTAATCATTATTACAAACAAAATAAAATATGCAAGTTTTACTTTTTATTTTTAATTTTAAGACTAAAAATAATAAAATGAAAAACTCAAGGCACTAGACCCCTAGAGCATCAAGACCACTAAACAACGATTAATAAAAAATTCATCTAATATATCGATTCCATAGTTTTCAAGTCAAATAGAGATTGTCTAGCATGAGTTCTATAATATTAAAAATAGATAATTATAATTTATTTTATTGATCAATTATAAAAATATTTTATCACTGAATTATACCTTAATATTAAATTCATCCATTAAAAATACCCTCACTATATTAAAAATACTCCAATATTTCAACATTTGATTCTATCGCTTACATGCCACATATGATCTAACATATGACTCATCAAAATCTTAACACTATTAATCAACCAAAAATATTTTTAATTATCAAACATTAAATATTGAAGTATATTTTATAGGGGGAAGTATTTTTTATTAAGGAAATCAAACATTAAGATATAATTCTGCAAAAAAAACATCAGAATATTTTTTATAATTAATCCAATTAAATATATTGATAGTTTTCCCTATTCAAGATTATGCAACAAGTCAACGAAAGATGAGAAAAACTCCTGCAAAACTCTCTCAAATCAGATAAAATGAAAATCAATTCCTATTCTGACTGATTTCTCTCTTTCAAATCGTCGATTCTATTTCTTCATAAAAATTAATCAATTGTTTAAATATATATAAATCAATACTCATTAAGAATCGATTGATTCTCGTATAATCAAAATAAAAACCGGCTGATCAGATCCGGCTTCTCAAGACAAAACAAGATCGGCAAGACAGTCCCATTCAAATCTTTGCAAGAAAGAAATAAGAAAAACTATGAAAAATACCCTATAATAGGTCAACTATAACAAATACCCTACTGTTTAATTTTTCTTGAATTATATCCTAACATTTTATTTTGTCCACTAAAAATACATTTTACTATGAAACATATCCTAAAATTTCTCAAATCATTAAATTATACCGTAATATATAATTCTGTCAATTAAAAATACCATATATCACTAACAGTGTTAAAATTATAATACAATATATATGACACATACGCCAAAAAAAAAAAAAAAAAGAAATATCACACATTATTTAATGTATAATTCATCAAAATTTTAACATCAATAACAATCAAGGATATTTTTAATTGATAAAATAAAACATTAGAGTATAATTCAAGGAAAGAAAATTAATAAGGTATTTTTGACCAATATTTTAGAGTATTTTTCATAATTTTCCCGAAGAAAGAAGACAACCAAATAATTTAACCTGCTCGAAGCTCAGGGTTCCACTCATTAAAACTTTGGTGGGCTAGACACAAAATGAGTAATTGCCAAAAAAAAAAAAAAAAAAAAAAAATTGACATTTTTGGTATTTTCAATCCCAAATTTAAACCAACATAATTCACATTTCTAATACGAAAGTGTACACAGCAAGTGGAGAGGGAACTAGGCAGCAGGGATACCAAGGGATCCAACAGAGAGCAATCTTGGTAGTATCTGTGCCATCAGAGTAGATTGATGCAATGCAATCTATAATAAGTAAACCTCACCACAAAGGTTAAGAGCACAAGAGCTTTGGAAATGCATACCTCTCCAACTCTCGCATGTATTTTCAATGGAACGAAACCATCAGCCCTGGTCGTGCCAATATTTACAATTGCAGTAGCAGCACCAGACTCGTGAGCAGCTCTGCGTAAAGATATTGACGCGTTAAGACTGAGGTAGAGGAAGAGATTGACTTTCCTTTTGTGCACATTGCCCAGCACAGGGAAAGGAGCAAGATTAAGCAGATAAGTTATGGATTGGTAAATTGCATGATTTTACAAATAGGAGCTTGGGTTCAAACTAACAATATTGTTTGTTGTTTTTTAGTTTCAGAGTCGAAAACCTGAATGTCCGCATGTACCTCTACCTCCTATCCAGAAGAAGAAGCCACATATACCAACTTTCCAAGAGAGCGATTTCAAACTTATAACATGAATGATAGGAATTGCACAGTTGCAGTATTTGCTTCAAATATTTCATTACCATAAACAGAGTATATTTCGTATGCACTAAATATTTTAACGTGGGTAATTAATTTCTAGCAATGCATTCTTACAAGAAGTATTCCTAATGAAACTAAAGTAGCAATAATCGTTAAGTCAATAGATGCAATGAAGACAACCAACAGACAGGGAAGTCACATCACATGGATCTTGTTAGTCGTAAATTGTAAGTGATAATGAGTTCCACAGAAGGGGCACGAGAAAATAATAACTAAATTTACATGAACATGAAAGACAGACCATTAAATATGTTACCTAATGAGTCGGAAGGCAGACATGGTCATTAATGAAGAGCCAAGCACAAGGAAAGCATCACATTCTTTTGAAGCTTCTATTGCTCTATCAGCTCTACCCTTGGGGACGTTATCACCAAAAAAGACAACCTGAAAAGGTAATAAGTTGATTATAGAACGAACGGAACCTAAATGCCATAACAGTTTATAAATGTAATAATATGGAACTAAATGTAGAAAATGCAAATAGCCGATCAAGCAAGAGAAGTGAGGGAATTATCTTACAAAACCCCAAAATGACTTGGATAAGTTACAAAACAAGAATCAGCAATCACGACCACAATTAAAAAAGACATAAATAGTACACGAGAGATTTATCTGGTTAATCCAAACTTTCAGAATTCACAGTCTAACCCATTGGTTACCTCCATCGAGAGGAGAGAACTTCTCATTTAAAGGAGGCACAATAGAGAATAAAAAAGACAAAAAATGGCAGCCAAATCTGTCATACAAAACATTGTACATCCACAAATGACCACCCTAATCATATAAATGGGGCTATGGTTAAAAAAATTGCAATAAGTAAGCAGAAAGAAGCAATGCAATTATGACACAGACAATTCCTGGTGGGTTATATTATAAAAAAGAATGTACTTTGGGAAACAATCTGATATCTTTTTGCAAGTAAATACATCAAATCTCCACCCAGAAAAGCTATAGGTATCATGACAAAGGGTTGTAATGAAAACTTACTAAAAGTCATTGTATCCTTCAGTCTTTTGAATCAAGATGCCCTTAACATGAACATGAGTCTCTAAATACAATTATTTATCTAAAATTGAAATACAGACTAAGCTAGTTTCATTATACATTCTATTTGATTATTCTATTTAATATGCTTAGTCTATATTCACTTTTACTATTGGTTAGTTTGTTTTTTGTTAAATACACAAATATTACAGGAGGTTGATTACTTGTTCAATTAACATATGCATAGAACATATACATATACTAGCCCTGTGTGTGCATAATTTGTTTTATGCTGCATGAGATTCAAAAATACTGAGGGTAGGAACCGAATAACACAGTAAGGAAGAGCTTACATCAGGTTTAAGTATACCATTACATTTCTCACAATTAGGTATAGAGAAATCCTCCTCCCAGAACTTCTCATCAATCTCTATATCACCATCAGGCCTTTGCTTCATTCCAAAGCTCTTGTCCGAACGGCTGTCATAATCTAAACTTTCAATTGCTTCTGCCCACTGCAATGACATGAAATTTTGTAGCATGAATTGTCAATACATAACATTGATTAATGAATAAGCCTGCACAAAGCAAAAAATAAAAAAGGAAATCTGTAAAGAGCTTAAAAGGAGTCAATTTCAGTGAGTGGTCTGCCACAAAATAGATACATGAGAAAGAGAAGCTTGTTTGAAATAAAAAGGAAGAAGATGCAAGTTTTTTCTCAACAATGAGTTTCCACTATATATTGAGTAAATGCAGTTACGCTGCCAAAAATGAAGTATGCATATTGTGCTAAGCACAAGTCTTTAAATTTATTTATTTATTTTAAAATACCCCAAATTGATTTTCTTTTATAACTCAATAGGTTTTTAAACAATCCACTAATAGTCCATCAATGTTAGTTTAAAAGAACCTATAAATCTGCTTTTCTTTAGATTATGGACTATTGAAAAATTTGTTTAAAGGACCTACTGAAACAAAAAGTAGTTATAGTTTTGGGTCCATAACATGCATTTTGTCTCATTCTAATGAGAGAGAAGAATGCTAAACTAGTCCTATAAAAAAAAAATATTCCTCCCGTTCCAATTATTTGGTCCGAGTTATTATTTTAGGGTGTTTCAATTATATGGTCCAATTTCTATATTTGTTATTATTTCTCTTTGGTAATTTACAGTTACACTCCTAGATAACTTTGGAAAATGAAAATATTAAATTTAATATTATCAAAATGAGGGGTTAATTAATGCTTTAAATAAGGGTAATGTTGGAAGTTTGTTTAACTATTAAATAATTTTTAACAAATGTGCTTGATCAAACGGGACCATATAATCAGGACTAAGGGAGTAATAATTACAAAAGGCAACCTTTGGATTAAGAGCCTTCACTTGATCCTGAAATGAGCTTCGAGAGAAAGAAAACCCACAATTTGTACAAGCAACAACATATACAGTCCCGTGCAATTCTAGAGGATTGCTTCCAGCACGATGGTGCAGCCTGTGAAATAGAAATGGATAACTAGCTATTGTCAACTAAAGACTTGTGAGTTTATATGGTGTATCCAGATAACATTATACATGAAAGCACAACACCAAAAATCTTGACCATCCAACAAAAAAAAATTATTCATACTAAAAGTTATTCACAAGTATAATCTAATCATGTACAAGTAAAATAAAATAAGATAACTATGGTTTATAACTCAAGTATAAATAAAAAGAAAAAATCAAAAACCCCCAATTTTTCTTAGAGCGACATTTTTTTGGTTAAAGTCATGTATTACTACTAAGATACTTCTAAAACTAAGAAGAAGGCTCACCCACACTTCCAATACACTACTAATAGAAATGAATGGTTATAAATAAGTACACTTGCTAGACGACGAAGTAAATCAAACATCCAATAAAATATAATAGCCGTAATTGTTGACCATTGACAAAGCAAACCTAGTCTAGGCTAGAATGATTAAGCGCAGCTATGTATCACACTTGGCAACATGTATAGAGGTACTTATCGACTAAGAAAGACCTACCTAGACTAGATTGATTAAGCATGACTATAATGTTGGGTTTTGTATACAGAAAGCATTTATTACAATGACTATACAATTGACTTTTCTCCTATCTGTTAAACAAACTTACATGCACGCAACAATGGTATCCTCCTGTCTCACCCGATAGGGACGATCATACAGCGTGTTGTAGATCGCAGAAGACAGTATGATCACTTGACCTAGTGAGACATAAATATTATCACGGCCGAGACAACGTTGAGGATATGTCTGTCCGAAGATCTGATCTGGAAAACAAGCTTCCTTCCCTTTTCTGTTTCTCTTTTATTTCAATTAAATCAGAAATTAGTTTGTCTAATTTCGTTTTTCGCAGATTTAATTGAATCGCGTGGTTGAATTGAAGTTGGATATTCAAACGCGAAAGATCGGATCAGACTCTACGGAATAAAGGTAATCCCTTAATCCACGCATTAAATTCATAGGAGCATGCTTGGGTTTGGTGAATTCGTTATTGTATTCAACACTGATGATTGGTCCTGCTTAATCGGATTTGGTGATTCAATTCACGGAAAATCCCTACATATAATGCACAAGTGGCGGACATACGTCGATTGACTAAGCAGAGCTACAGGATGAGGTTTCAAGGCTATATTTATAGTTTTTCCACTATAAATAAGAATGAGAATATTTCTATTAATGAACAAGATACAACACTTTCAGCTAAAGTACTATGTTACTATGTTGAGAGGAGTCTTAAACAAGTATCCTACATTTCACAAAAGAGGTGGGTTTCTTTGTAATCATTGTTGCTAATGTGTTATTTGTACAAAAATGTATGGATACTTCGGGATCAAAGCATAGATAATGATCCTTCAGGGTCAAAAGTATGAATGAATTCTTCGGGATCAAATGAAAGGACTCGCAAGGGTCAGAACCTGGTTTATAAGTTATGTGTTTTCTAACAAATTATGCATATGACAATTGATTATAACTGCTAACAGGAAGCCCACTAAGTTTTATGCTCATTCCTATGATTTTCACTCCTTTTAGGTTGAAGCGTAAGACAGGGAAATGCGATTTCAGGACGTGATTTCCTCTTATTTTGAAAGATATTTCAAAGAAGAAATTTCCTACATGCACCTTTATTTGTGCAGAATCTATTGAAATTTTGAGCACTTTTAATGATGAGATTTTGTGCATTTAACCTGCTTTCTTGAGAGTTTTTCTCTTTTTATAAATTCCTCGACTTGGGTAAGTTTATTCAAGATGTTTTAACAAGCCAATTTTCAAAGGTCTAAATAATTTTGGGGTGTTACAGAATTATACAAACATCCAGGCTAAAGAATGCATAAATCCAGTACACTATTGCTCAAATGTATGCCAATACAAATATTTACATCCTTTACGTATATGTGCATATATAAACATGCAAAGCAGTCATGTTGCAGGGTAAGGCAAAATCTTACAACTATAACTGCCTCCTAATCTAACATTCTAACTTCTTTAGAAGTTCTACTCCTAACCAAGGACACACAAGTAACAGTTTGACATTAGATCAACTTGGTTTGTAAGTTATAACAACCTCATTAACGTTTCAAAACTAGATACCTTGAGTGAATAGCCATTACCGGTCCACATTTTGAGTCATCATAAAATTTATACGTCCAGCCTTCTCAAGAGAAGCTAATGCAATATGTGCTGGCCCTGGTTGTGCAGTGGTAAATTTTCTCCATCCAGCATAACTCCTTGCCCAATATCGCCTTCGGGCACGATTCGAACGCATAAATTCCTATAATTGAAATAGGAAATAGCTAAAACTTCACTACTTGAATCATCTACTAAAACGGAAGTGCAATCACAACAATTCACAATGAAAGAGCCCATCAATGCAAAATGGACTAACTAGAGTAGTAGTATGAAAAAGTAATTAATAGACATCCACACTAAATGACGCCTCAAAAATACATATTGCCCTTTGCAAATTCAAAATAAAAGACAAGTCACTGAAAAGCCCTTCTCTTGTGGGACCAACAAAAGAGCATCGAGCTAGTTATCATTACTAAAGAACCAAATGAAGAGAGCAAAAAAGGCGTCCTTAGTTTTACATCCCAAAATAATACATAAACCAACTCTCAGCCTGTTCTTATGACAACGGCAGACCAGAATGCACAAAAGAAGATGCAAATTATTGGATTTGAGGCATATCCTGTTAACTTTTATGGTGGAGGATCTTATAGACAACACAACATGTTTGTTAGATCAAAACTTCCATCTAACAATGTGTCAGGGACACATGGGAGTTTTTCAGCCCTAGTAGAAGTATATAATGAATAGCAAAATATGGGTCTGTTTACAGTCTACTCAAATGCCATATAAAGTAATTCAGCAATGAACCAAAATGTGGGGAGAAATTGGCAAAATTCCGAACGAAGATATAATATAAAGAAAATAAGAATATTGCAGAACATGCTTTAAATCACCTGGTGAGTGATTGGCCGGAAACCAGTACTATAAGCTCCATTTGGACTGCAAGAAAATTAAATGGAATATTGGCAATCAGATGACATCCAAGGAACATAGATCATAAAAATATTGATGTTAAAATGATGAGTAAGGTATGAATGAGCCATGGGAATTAAAATGATTTTGAAAATACAATATCAAGCTGAATTTCATCCATTCACACCTTGCACCTAGTCCTACAAAGTAAGGAATATAAAACGTGATATTCTTAAGTATTTCATATTACATCCAAAATTCAAGGAAGACAATCCAAGAGAGAGCCTTTTCATCCGACAGGAAATACCTTACATGCTCACATTCAGGAGTCTCCATCTTTACAATGTCAATACAGACATACTTGAGAGTTCTTAAATTTAAACTCAGGCATTTCAGAAATAATTGGGTAAAAGGAACATAGAATGACGGTCATGTAGGGTCAACGGTGATATCAAAAGAAAACTTCAACAAAGGTTCAACACTTAACCTCCGGTAGTCGGGAATCCCGCTCTCTGTGCTTATCCCAGCTCCAGTCAAGATAACAAGCCTTGAGCTGTTAAACAATCCAACTATCTTTAGGTATTTGACTATATATTAATCAAGAGGTGCCAACACAATGGAAGGAAATGGCTGCAATACTAATAATAGAAAGACTTGAATTGGCATAATCAGGAATGCAACCTAGTCTGAGACATCAAGTTACCATATTGGTCAATACAACACTAATTTTTAGCTGGATTACACAGAAACAAATAATGAGTGAAAGATAGAAATCCAATTTCATTTGGTACAGTGTCATTGATAAACCTAATGCACCTCACAAGAAGCTGATGATTAACACCCATTTGAAATGAGTCAGAAAATTATTTCTCAATCAATAAAAGCTTAGTTATACAGACACACACACACATGCACATAGATAAATACATATATAGGGAAAGGATCATGCAGGAACCAAAGCCTAAGGTAGAAATCAGAAACCAATCTCAACCACGGATCTGAAAATTTGTATGACTGAGATTTTGAAGAAAAAATGCAATGGAATGTTGTAAACATCACCAACTTAAAAACATTTCGCTTGAACTAAAAAAACTGAAAAAAAATAGCATTTTTTAGTTTTGTTAAAATGCTTTTTTAGTTGCTTTATAATAGGCTTCTCCTACATTATAAGGCTCTTCAATTCCATAGCAAAGCAACCACTACAGCTAAATAATAATATTTTTCAGTTGGAGACTAATCAAACCAACAGGTAAATTGGCTACTATCATGGCACAAAAATTTCATTTGTTCCATTTAAAGTAAAAAGGAGTTACACGTTCTTCATTGGCAGCCTAGATCTTACAGTTGATTAAGTTTCTAAAAGGAGTTTCGATAATAATAATTACTATTATCATCAAGCTCTTATTGTTACAGTACTTATATCACTACTTCAAATTATATTAATCTGAAAGAGGATTCATATAAATCTTGTAGACCTTAATCACCATGTATACCTTCTCTCAAAGAATTGATACAGAAGATCAACATCTTCATCCCTGGGAGGATCTGCACTGGGAACCATCATTTTGTCTCTTAAGTAATTTGAAGGTAATTCTTTATTTTCCATTGAGGCCCCAGTAGGTGTGATGCGATAAGTGCGCGCAAACTTGACAGATCCATGAAAAGATATGAATCTTGGCCTCCACAAAGTTTCTTTGTTTCTAGTAATAGATCGAATGATTTCTGCTGTAAAGAAACCATATTAGTGAATGGGACAGAACACAAGAATAGCACAATGGAGAAGACTTGCCAGGTAAAAATGTCCTGAGTGACTCTCTTGCACCTCTGACTTTCTGCACGTTCAGTTAGAATATCACTAAAAAGCCAAAAAACTTTTATTCTTCACATTTATCTCAGAAATTCTAAACCAAACAAGCTTAGCTCGCATGCTCATGGAAGCATGTCCTTCGGTAAAAATAGAGATACTTGCTAGAGGAGCAGGACGAGCAAATCTAAGCAATGAACTTTGATTCGGATCAACTCCGAATGGAATAATACTCCTATCCAAATCAATGACACCCACAAACTGAGACAGCCCTTCTTTTTTTCTATTTTTTCTTTTTTGTAACCTGATAACTTGCCAACATATTATGTCCCAATTACGAATCCTGATTCAAAGGGAACTCAGAAGAAAAAAACTGTTTCCGCTCCCCTACTCCTTAGGTTAGGTGCACCTGCAACTTAATATCTACCCATACGACTAAATGCTTCGGAATTAGCGGAACCACAGCCCCTCTTTCACCCTTCTTGATAAATTAAAAGAAATGAATTCAGAGTCCTAACAGTTAGACGAAAACTCTCTCATTACTCAGATAGTGAGTACTGCACAATTCAAAGTCTAAAAAGCTACCACCAACAGAATCCACGTCTCGATGTGTGGACATTCGTTTGAGCGTAGGAGCTTAAGAATTTTGAACTATATTCATACAAATGTAAACACCAGTGGAAGATTACTGCTAATGTTGGCACTCTAGTAATGCTACCGTTGCTCAAGTGAATACTACCAATCCACATCCACCATATATATCCGAGCTCAGAGATCGACAAATTATTCACATATTGAAAAAAAAAAAAAAAAAAAAAAAAAAAAAAAGGAAACAAAACGAAATGCTTACAGTCTATTCTGTATGTAGACGATGTCGTCGGAGAGAGAGAGAGAGAGAGACTTACAGAGAAGAAGGGACGGTGCACAAGTGCCATGGGGATATGGAATGAAGTAATTTCAATTTTGGTTGGAGGAAATAGGCGTAGTTCTTGATTTTCATTGGAAGCATCGGTGGGTTGGTGGAGTTGAATTGTTGCAACTGCAAAGTAAATGGGCGGCGCTCCACCACGTCACACCTCTCCCCCACCGTTTACCGCATTCTTCCTATGATAATTGCTAAGCTAATGGTTTTTTTTTTTAGTTATAATATTAGTAGGAAATCTTATTCTGAGTTTTTTGTCAATTAAAATGAAAAGTAGTGTTAGATTATAACATTTTTTATAATGACATTTTCTTTCCCATCTTAAAATTTGTGAAAATTGTTTTATGCATTATAGTGCATTAGAATAAGTATTATATTAAAAATATTTTAATTATTAATTCAAGATTTGAAAGATAAATCTTTAATTCACGACTTGAAAGATAAAAAAAATTTCCAATTTAATATTCACGAAATCTAAAAAATTCTCAATCTAAAATTTGAATATCAAATCCTAGATTAAAAATTTCAAGATCTTCAAATTCTTAATTAAAAATTCATCATAACGTGTTTGACCTAAGATAGAACTATGATGGCTGATCCCATGAGAAGTTTCTCGCGGTGCGTGTGAGTGAGGACAAAGCACGTTAGGAATGAGATGCGTTGGTTTGTGGAGTCAGCCTTCAATCTACAAACATGATCAAACTATTAATGAGTAATGTGGCCGACCTCAGGTGAGCTCTTTTAGGCCCTGGTACTGGGGATTCACAAAGTTATTTAGTTTTCAATTATCTGCAAATCTAAACTATCACACATCTTGAACCTACATGAGATTTACATTCTAAGATCTCTAACTATCAGCTAATGGTTCGACAATTATAAAAAATGCAATATTCTTTACATGTTCTTAATTATTAAGGACTTTATTATTGGTTAGTTTCTTGGTTTAATATAAATTTTTGACAAAATAAAATTCTTTTATATTGCATATTACTTTTTATTTGTTTTGTGATTATGCCTTTGTAAAAGAAAATATAAATTAATACAAATAAGATTTAAGTATTTTTAGAGATTTTTTTCTCAACTTTAGAGTTCGGTTTTTCATTTTTAGGGTTTAAGCCCTTAATTTTTTTATGAGTTAATTAAAAATTCAAATTACAAGAGTTTAGTTTTACATTACCTGACTCGTTCTTAAATTTGATTCTTACTTCCATTTTAACTTTTATAATTATTAAGATTTTGAAAGAAAAAAAAAATAGTGAGGTAGTATATAGTAGATGTAGTAATTCATGTAGATTGTATCCTTATTGTCAATTCATTGAGGCTCAATTTATATTTAAATATGATCGCTAAATTCTAATATGAACACACACAATAACGACACAAATATAATAAGAATCCAATAAATACTCAATTTGATAAAGTAATAAAAGAAAAATAATAAGACTTTTTAATTATTAAATAAGTAAGATAAAATAAATATTTTTTTATTAATTTATTAATGAGTATTCGTATCTAATATTCTAAATCGGACACAAATTTCTTTTATACTTAGTGTGTCAATCCAATAATGATTTAAACTTCATAAGCCATAATTCATATTTATTATTATATAGGGGTGTAATCAAACCGAATAGTGTCGTGCTCAAGTTTTACTCGTATAATATCGAGTCGAACTTCGAACTTTTTTTATCAAATACTTTGAACTTTACAAACTTTATCGAGCCTTAGTAAATCTTAAATGAACTTTCTAAATTTATAATATATTTAAAATATCCATTATTATTTTGAAAGAAAAAATTATTTATTTCAAAATTAATAGCTCAAATTCACAATTCTTTCATTATTAAAACGATTTATCATTATTGTTACTTTTAATCATGAAAATATTATTTTTATAAAATTAATTATTTTATAATTTTTCTACTAATTTTAGCTGATGAGCTTGTTCATGAACTCACGAATCGAATATTATGATGTTCAAGTTTGATTCATTTAATAAACGAGCTTCACTAAATGAACTTGAACAAACTTTAATCAAGTCAAAACTCGAATAGCTTACGAATAATTTTGTTCATTTAGAGCCTTATTATTATACAAATTCATATCAAATTGTTATCGTAAATTGTCACCTTTAATGTTTAGTCTGTAAGTGCCAATTTCTTGTTGCACACCAAGGCCAACCCATTCACATTTGGGCAATGGAAAAAAATTATTCTACTCAGCCCAACCAATGCACTTTCCAGTTGAAGGATTAATTGTATTAATACAATAACCTTTGATTACGAGAATTTCAAATTCATCATTTTATTTTTTTTAAAAAAACTTCCAACAAGTAAATGGAAACTCCTAATCTCATTTCATATATATTTTCAATTCAAAATTTGATGTTCTGTTGCAACTTGCAAGCAAGTTTGATGTTTCTTCTTTTTTTTTCTTTCTTTTTTTCTTGGAATAGTTCTGAAGTTGAACTTTCCAGCTCCTAATCGAGTTTTGATAATTTGATTTTTTTGAGAATGTCTTAAAAATGGGATTTACTACGATTTGCTTCAGTAGCAAAAATTATTCCTGAGAAGAAGGCATCAAGAAATTCATTTTCTTCAACTTGTATGCAGCCACGGATGATTCCCTTCTCTATTTATCATGATTGAAAGCTATTTCGTGATTTCAATCTTTCAAGCCCATAAAAAATGCAAACATTTTCAGACATGAAGAAAGCAAGGAATCACGCGAAATCTTGCTCCACAATGATGCTTTAGATCGCAAGCAAGAAAAGGCAAGAATAATTCATTCATTATTACTATTCAAACCTTGGACCTCAAGTAAAAAATTGACCCATAAAAAAAATTCCTTATTGACTTCAATCAAAAAAACATCCACATCCATACGTTGGGTTCCGTCTGTTTTAACCAGATTGAATCCACAACGCAAAAAGTGAAGAGAAAAAAGATATGGCGAAAGAAAAGTTGATATTTTTTACAGTTTTTGTGGTTCTGGGTGCATCATGTGCAGGTTGTGATGATCATCATCTAAAGTGGAGGAGATGGGGGCCTTCGTGTAGCAGCAGCACATCATCATCAATCATTTTCCCATTATATGGCAATGTTTATCCCAATGGGTACGCAAATTTCAATCTCCAATTTTTTAAGTTTTTTTATTTGGCAGTTGATAGTTGAGCTTATCTCAGAGAGCCCCATATTCTTGTTTTTATTTGGCTGAAATTGTAGTTTTGAAGTGGAATAAAAAGGGTGAACTCTGCTCATAGTGTGTGGTGGGTGGTTGATTGGGTGAATAATCAAGATTGAATAATTTAGGGAATAATGCTGATTTTTGGAAATGTGAGAGAGCACCATTGTTTCTTGCAGGTTTTATTTTGTTCAAGTTTACCTGGGATATCCTCCGAAACCCTACTTTCTTGATCCTGATACTGGAAGTGATCTGACATGGCTTCAATGTGATGCCCCCTGTGTTCGTTGCACCACGGTAATTTTAGTCATTGTTACTTTTTTACTGAACATTAAGGGCTAGCAATGCATAATGCATGATGAATCCTTGCAATTTTTGAATGGGAGAGAGTTAACAAGTAGTAATGAGACCAGAGGAAGTTGTAGCAGTTCATACCATGATGTCCCTGTTGTTTGGTGTTGATTTAGGGACATGTTTTACAGTTGTCTAATGATTTAAGAGAAACTTCTCACTGCAGTTAGATATCAGGAAACACTGCTTTTCATGTTGCTCTTTTGAGTATGCTGCTAGCTGCAACAATACCCTTGAGATTTTGTCATCTCTTTGTAGGGGTTCCACCCACTTTACCGGCCGAGCAACGACCTTGTTGTCTGTAGAGACCCCCTCTGTGCATCTCTTCATTCCAGTGACTACACATGTGACAATCCAGAACAATGTGATTATGAAGTTGAGTATGCAGATGGAGGTTCATCCCTGGGTGTTCTTGTCAATGACTTTTTCACCCTCAATCTTACCACCGGAGTTCGCATGAGCCCTCGTTTAACTCTTGGGTTAGTTGTCTATATCATTATCACTCTGTGTTCATGCATTTTGAGGCAACCATTGAAGGTTTGGAGAGAGGCGACCTCCTACCTCTCTGGTCTCTTCGCTTAGTTTTTTTTTTTTTTTTTTCATTTAATTTGTATTATTTAGCCAATCATATGCAGCCACTTGCCTCAAATATATTGGATGATTGGAATGATTGCTGTTAGAAGTAGTGTAATGGTATAAAGAATGGTGTGTTTTTTTGTGTCATTCCATACAGATGCGGCTACGATCAGCTACCGGGAACGTCTGATCACCCCTTAGATGGGGTGTTTGGCCTTGGCAGAGGGAAAGCTAGCCTTGTGGCACAGCTTCGTGATCAAGGGATTGTGAAGAACATTGTCGGCCACTGTCTAAGTGGGCAGGGAGGGTTCCTTTTCTTGGGAGAGGGTGTGTATGATTCTTCACGGTTAACTTGGACACCGATGTCACGTGATCACACGTAAGTTAGTTCCAACGTTTTCAACATCAACAGAAAAATTCATGCATATAACAAATTGATTTGGTGATGGAAAACAGAAAGCACTACGCAGCTGGATCAGCAGAGCTTCGTTTCGGCGGGAGAAGCACAGGGTTCAAGAACCTTGATGTGATTTTCGACAGTGGGAGTTCTTACACATACTTCAGTTCCCAGATTTACCACACCCTTCTCACTTTGGTGAGTTTCTTGAAAGCTCTGGTTTCGTGTTTTCGAAACTAGCTAGACAGACGTTGTGAACTGATTGCAGATACACAAGGAGTTGAGTGGGAAGTCCCTGAAAGAGGCAACTGATGATCACACCCTCCCATTCTGCTGGAGAGGGAAGAAGCCTTTCAAGACCACGCGCGACGTGAGGAAGTACTTCAAGACTCTGGCGTTCAGCTTCTCCACTGGCTGGAGAAGTAAATCCCAGTTCGAGATCCCTCCCGAGGGGTACCTTATCATCTCTGTAAGACCTTCAATCCCATTCTTACACACATTTGTTTTCCTTTTTCCTTTTGCTGTCTGAGCCTTTAACATGAGCAAAGTGCAGTCCAAGGGAAACGCATGTCTGGGAATTCTCAACGGCACCGATGTGGGATTGAACAGTGTCAACATGATTGGAGATATATCAATGGTGGATAAATTGTTGGTATATGATAATGAGAAGGAATCTATAGGTTGGGCAGCTTCCAACTGCGAGCAGCAGCCCAAGTCCAGTTCCATATAGATTCTATTTTTATTACATCTTTGATTCATCTGTACATAGTTAGATCATCTGTAACAATTTGATTTGCAATTCAACTGATAAAACTGAAAAGCAGACAGTTGAAGAAATCTGAATTGATTGATAACAAGATTGTATTTACAAAGGAGATTACTAAATATAGGATATTATTCTCTTGTGTGTGATCGGATGAATGCTACATTCTAAACATACAAAAGAAGGAATGAATATGTTAGGCAAACATATTCAAATGCTCTAACCATACAAGAATGTCTACTTCTCCTAACTCACTCTTCACTCTGATCCCACAGCCGTCCACCGTTCCATCACAGCTCTCATATCTGGGGTGCTACGCCCTAGATCGAGTCTCCGATGAACTTGCCGGACTCTGACCACAGCTATCATGGAGGAGTGTCCTTAGGACACCAACCAAGCTCATCTGAATGATGATCCATGCCTGCATTGCTTCCGACCCCCTCGAGATGCTTTTTTTTTCTTTTCTTTTTTTTTTTTTTGGGGATAAATGAAGGTATATATATAGATATAGATATATATATATATATGTATCTACACCAAATGCTGGTCCCTTAGAAGGGCTTCTGCATGTAAGCATACATATCCGGGAAGATGGGAAACTGCTCGTTACACTGCTGCAACTGGGAGCCGAAAAAGCTATCTTGAAATCCATCCATGTAGTTGAGCTGCGTGTCGAGATAGCTCTGGATTTCACTCCACTTGGGCTGGCTTTCAACCTCCTTCTCACAGATGAACTCCGACGACAGCACGTGCTCGGAGCTACTGGAGTCGGTGTGCTGCCACTTTGGCAACGATTCAGACGTTTCGAAATGCAAATACTCATTCATCCCTTGTGATGCCAAGCTCTGTGATGGCTGAGCCGCCGCCATCCCCGCCGTCATCGTGTTTAGCAGTGATCCCACGTTCGGCTTCTGCTCTTCGCTATCCGAAAACTGCACCTCCTTCTCATCCACATTGTAGTGCTTCTCCAGAGTTCCTTTCTTGTTGTAGATTCGGCACAACACCCAATCATCAAGCTGCAACATCACAAAACAAATTTAGTTTCAAACTCCCAATTCCAGCATATATAATCATGTTTGATGTAAGGAACTAGAGTTGGCTAATTACCCTCAGATTGTTCCTCTTGCCGGCGGAGCGATCGACATTTGCCAAACGATACTCGTGCATAATCCAATTGGTTTTGACTCCTCTTGGAGCTTTTCCGGCGTAGAAAACCAGAGCTTTCTTGATCCCGAGAGTCTTGGGCTTCCCCACCGGCTTATCGGCTCCGGTCGCCTTCCAGTAACCGGCACCCGCCGCCCGGTTCGGCCGCGAACCGTTCGGGTACTTCCGGTCCCTCGGAGAGAAGAAGTACCACTCCTTTTCACCGTACAGCGCCATTTCTGTAATCGGAAACGCATCATTAGAAACCCTAATCCCCAATTCTAAATCGATATCGAAATACGCAAATGAAGATTGAAAAACACAGCACGAAACTGAAATTCCACAGCTGGATAACAACATCCCTCAATCAAATACCGATCTGACTGAGTTTCTCGAGAAAATTTTGCATCGCAGGAAGAACAAACTAGAACCCCAAAAAAATGAAAAACGAAAGAAAGGAAGGAAGAATTAGTCTTACCGGGAAGCTGCCATGGGTCGAATTTATAGAGGTCAATCTCGGCGATAATGGGGACAGATATGGTCTGGCCGGCGCACTTCCGGCAGAGATAATGCACAACAAGCTCGTCGTCGGTGGGGTGGAATCTGAATCCCGCCGGCAAATTCAACTGCTGCTCACCTCCCTTCATTCACTACTCAAAATTACTCCAGAAACTGCGAATTCACACTTGTTATTCCGAGCGACAAGACTTTCTCTTCAACTGAGTTCCGATGAAACTGCTTCGCTTTGAAACGAGAAAAAGGAAGGTTGAAGCGGGGTATATATACACACAACACACACACACAGCTATTGCATTGTATGTATCTACGATGATGATGTAGAAACGTTAAACTACACGTGAGCCATTGCACTTGACCAATTTTATTACTATTATTTTATTTAAACGTGCTCTCTCTCTCTCTCTCTCTCTCTCTCTCTCTCTCTCCTCCAGTACGTGTGAGAGTGTGTGTTGGCGGCCGTGTGTGGTGGGCCCCAGTTCACAACTAATAATAAAACTAAATTAAATAATATTTTAAAAAAAAATTATATTAGTAAAAAAATAAATAAATGAAACAGCCGTTTTATTTTATAGAAATTTATTATAAATACTACCTCCGTCCCGGATCATTAGTCTTGTTTCATTCCGGCATAGATACCAATGCAAGTGAGATAGAGGAAATTAGTATTTTATTAATGAGTGTGTATTTTTTCCATTTTAGGAAAGCAAGACTAATGTTTGGGACAGACGAAAAAGGAAAACAGGACTAATGTTTTGGGAAGGAGGGAGTAACATATTTTGTAAGAAAATCAAAATAATATAAAATATGTGGATTAATTGATAGAATTGCAACTTGTGTAGGCGTTTGCTTGGGGCGAAAGGTGGCGGGAGGGTTGACAGCCGCCAAAGAAATATGGACTAAGACGGTCTAATCATCAGATGCCACGTAGGCTGGAGATGCCCCACGTGTGGGTGATACGTCACTGCTTTCGTCACCCCCGCCCTTTTCCCATTTTCTGATTTTTTGAAAAGTCTGTGCCTCCAGTCAAACGTTGACCTACCTATCCCTTCACTTATTTCACACACACACACACAATAAAATGAAGATTATTATTACATAATATTTTTCCTAGAATTTTCAAGATTCTCCATAGAGCAAATTTACATGTTCTTGATGCATAGTGTGTTGAGACGAGAGAAATATTATAATTTTAATGATGTTATATATTTTCTTTTTCCTATAAATTAGTCTCGTTTTATTTTTATTTTTTCATTAGATTTGTCTTATTTCCAAAATGAAAATTAATCATCGCTCATTAATAAATTATTAATTTTTCTCATTATTATGTTCTTGATTAATATACCAAAAGTAAATGAAATTAATCTTATGGGACGGGGAAGTATATGTTATGATTACGATTATGGTGAGGGTCTTATCATGAATTCTTAAAATCAGTGTTTCATTGTTAAAATAAGATAATTGTTGATGTACATTTTTTAATAAATTTTTATTTTAACAAGTACTTGAATAAAATAGAATCTGATAATAATATGTAAATGTTATATAAAGATATAAATGCAAAAATTAATTGTAGTAAACCTTAATTGCTCTTTATTGTTGGTTTGCAATGTAATTTTACAACCATAAATGCTAGTTATTTATAGATTTTTAGCAGTGAGTTGTATCTTTTAGCAAATGAACATATTTTTCCAACTGAAGCAACTCTTCGAACGATCACACCCCTTATCAGCAGACTTTCGTATTGTAATTGCTTCCATCTTTTGGGTTGTTTTGTTGGATTTGCGGTCTTTTCCCTTTAACGGGGTCAAACTTACACATCTTCTGGGCATAAAAATAATCCTTATAACTTTTTTTTCTAAATATACATATGTACTCCCTCCGTCCCGCTACAATTGTCGCTTTTCATTTTGCCACATTAACTTCGGAGCTAATGTTTAGTAGCTAATTGTGGTTATTAATAAAATTGACAATCCTAATTAACTTGTTTAAGACTTAAATAAGTTAATTATGATTGTCAATTTTATTATTAACCACAATTAGCTAATAGCTACTAAACATTAGCTCCAAAATTAATGTGCCAAAATGAAAAGCGACAATTGTAGCGGGACAGAGGGAGTATAATTTTATAAAAAAAATACCATGAGGTCGGGCTCTTTAAAGAATCTCAACTATAAATTTTATTATTATGTATAAAAATTCTAATTTGTTTTTATTTCATACTTAATGATTTTAACATGTGATCCATATATGTTCTACATATGTAGGTAAACTTCACGCTACATAATAGTATAAAAGATTTTAATTCATTGGAGTTTATCGAATCAACTTTGACTCCAAAAATTCCCTATTCACATTTGATGTATGATGATGTAGTAAAATGTTGTGCCTATCCATTAATTAATACCCCCTCCCCCATTCCAATTTTAGCCATTAATAATTCCTTTGAAAAAGTAACTTCATCATTTACTCATCACTTAAATACAGAAATAGGTATTTTATCATTTTCTAAGTTCATTAAATAGTGATCTATTGATAAAGGACAAAATTATCACTAAAAATAAATGAGACTATAATTTGCACTACAAGTAGTGGCGAAATCAACTGTTTGAGAGAAGTGTGAAACCTCCAATAAGATTTTCTATTTAAAAAATTTCAGACAATTAAATATAGAAGCTAAAGTGATAAAATCTGGTGGGAATTTCTATATAAAAACTTTTGATCGAATATTTTGCTATAAAATATAATTAATTGTGAAACCAATTTTGAATGATTTACTGTTCCGTATAAATACTTACATAGAAAGATTGAATTATTCAGAAATAGAATAAAAAAACTCAAATATCTCTCATTCAAAGATTTTTATATTAGAAATTTTTAGTGTTATAAATTTTACAGAAAATGTAGAGAAGATAAATTAGAGGATATACATCACATACAATACATATATATATGTAGGTACAAAAGGGCAATAACTTGGGGTGGGCTTCACGTCCCCAATCAATTTTTTTTAAAAAAAAATTTTAGTAATGGAATAATAATAATAATATGATATTTTTATGAGATAAATCCATTTATCGACAAGTCATTAAGAAAATGAGGGGTTGAAAATAAAAAAGAAGGGAAGGTCTTGGGTTAGGCAGACCTAAATGATTTAGGCGGATTTTATCCATTAACCCAAGTTTTAGGCGGGTTTTATCCATTAACCCAAACCCAAACCCATATAATATACCCTATTTGGGATGGGTGAACCCATTTGGGTAGGATAAAACCCGCCTAAACCGTTTAGGCCTGCCTAACGCAAGTTTTTGCCAAAAAAGAAAAGGATGTAAGGAAGCTGAGGATAAAGAACCAAAATTATTTTCCATATTAATCATTAATTTTTAAATTTATATGTAATATCCAGACTCATATTAATATAGAGATTTTTATATATATTTTTATCATTGTTATGAGTCGAAAAAGCGTATTAATAATATACTCCCCTAGTCCCGTCAAATTGTCTCAATTTATCCAGACACAATAATCAAAGTATGTGAGTGATAACGAGTGGTAGTGGAATTAATATTTTATTGATGAATGTGAAAACTTATCATTTTAAGAAAGTGAACTAATATTATGGAACGAACGAAAAAGAAAATGTGAATAATTTACATGGGACGGAGGGAGTAGGATGAAGTGTATGTGGCAACACGAGGGTTTGTAGTCAGCATGTTGATGACCTATCAATTGCTTATCTCATCCCAATCCCTTTCAGTTTTCTTATTTATTTTTGATTTGCTTCATCCAGTTTACACCATGCAATAAATGATAGCATTGGAGTGACTCATTTTTAATAATTTTTAATGCATGGGATATATTTTATTTCATATTGGATTAGAGCTAGTTTTTTTATTAGCAATGCAAAATATTTTTATGCAAGCAATTGCAAACCATGTGAAAACGATCGAAATTGTCACTAGCGTAGTTTGCTGGCATCTATATATATCTTTTTATGGGTTGAACACTTATAGATATTTAGGATAGCAAATGAACTAGATTATTTGTGATTTATTTAGATCTTAACTAATAATGTTTATTCGAATTTGTTTAGTAAGTGAATTAAACTTGAATTTTATAGTACTCGATTGATATTAAATAAAATTTTCATAATTAGGACTTAAATTAATTCAGATTTGTACCTCAATTATTACTCTATGATAATAAACGTGGAAGTACTAGCCTGAAATCATAATTAATGAAGATCTTAAATCGTAGTTTGTCTTCCAAGAATACAAAGTATCTCTTTATGTTTTCTCTGATGGGAAAAGAAAATAGAAGTATATAACTGAATTTATAATCGATTCAATAAATCAATAATCTGATATTTACAATTTGATCCCATAAAATAATAAATATATCTTTAAATAATACATTTAATTATATATAGGGTCATGATCCAGTGAGAAAGGCTCTTACCATGAGAAATAAGAATAAATCCTCAGCATAGATTTTGTTGAATGTACGCTCAACATCTTTCTATAATTTTCGGTCATTATATCCCACAAAACCTACTTTATAGGGTAATTTTGTCATTTGTCTTATACTTAAAATTCTGGCTTGCATTATAGCAACAATTTATTTTCATTATAAGGGCACCCACAGTGGTGGGATCTTAAAAATTTTAAGATCCCGCCACGTGTGCGCCACATCAATAATTATTATCATTTCATATTTTATAAATATCCACATCAACATTCACTATCTTTTTTTATTCATCAACTTTTTACTTTATATTATTCATGGGTCCCACTTGTCATAACAATTACTTAATATTAATACCCAAATACTTTTATTATAGTGCATTAACATTTTCATTATAAGACAATATTTAGTTATTTTATTCATTTTCATTTTTTTTTAAAGTTATCTTACTTTTTAGAAAGACATAGTTGCATTATAGTGCATTAACATCTTCATTATAAGATAATATTTAATTATTTTATTCATCTTCAATTTTTCAAAGTTATCTTGCATTACATGCATTAAAGTGCATCAACATATTCATTATAAGTCAATGAATAGTAATTTATTTGCTTTCATTTTTTCAAAACTATCTTGCATTTTACAGTTAAATACATGTATTATATTACACCAATCTATTCATTATATACTAGTATATTTTTATGAATTTTACAAGAAGTAATCATTTTTATTTGATTTGTGCATAAGATTACTAATTTTTATTAATTACATAGTTTACTCTCACGAAACATGTGCAATGGAGATCTAGTTTAAAGATAATAAAATCATATTATTTTGATAAATGGTATATTAAAAAATAATTTAAATTAAGAGAAATATTATTATTTATAATTATAGGAGTTGGAAAAAATAAAACTATATGCGCTAAATACTAAATATTCATATCATAATTGAAATGAAAAATATCTTAATCAATATAGAAAATTATAAATAAGGGAAATTGTCTAATCTTCAATATTGGAACATATCTATTATTTTGATACTCAAATATTTTTCGTGTGGACTTCATTTTTAAGCTGTATCGATACTCTGTCAACCGAATTATTTTGACCTCATCATGCATTACATACCTAGCAAACATCCATTATATACCTTTCAAACATGCATTATATAATATAATAATATATATTTATATAATATAACAAAAAAAAATACTTAATTAAAAATAAGTAATGTATGATCAACTTATATAACAACTATAATATTATCTACAGTATGCAAACATAATGAATTTTAATTTTTTTGTTGATCTCGCAGGAAAAGATATATTACATTTATCTATCATATTCTTCATTATATAACATTATATTGTGTAGTCTCATTCATTATATTATAGTTCGTCTTCCCACTTGATTCGAGCCCTAGCTTTGTTGAGGGTGTTATCTAGTGTCTGGCAAGGGTACAGTGTTAACTCCTTGTAGAGGAGTTGTTACAACCCTAGAAGATTCAGGAGATAGTTCCGGCTTTTTCGGAGGTTGTTGTGGGAGGTTGACAGATGCGTCCTTTTCGAAGGTCGTTCAGCTAGGATTCCTTAACGGAACTTCGGATTATACGCAACTGGATCCTTACTCCTTCGACTTCTCCCCAATAGACGACACGATGAACTTGGGGGTAGTTCCGATTCTTACGGGGCAGTTGAATTTGGATCTTCAACGGTCTTTCGAGTTCTGCGCAGTTTGAGACTCACTTCCTTAATCTTCTCAATAGGTCATGAGCCGTGGTTCCATGGCTCTTGGTCATGCTTTTTGGGACCTGGATCCTACTTTTAGTTCATGGTCTGAAACTTTTTGTTGTTCATGATCCCGTAGATGGCCTTCTGCGAGTTGTGTGAGCTTCGGGCCGGGACCTCCGAGTGATGGGCCTTAATGTCTGGACCGTAATTAATCGTATTGATCCTGAACTGATTTAGCCCAATCACATTTGGGTCCAATAACAACTACTCCCTCCGTCCCGGTGAAGTAGTTCCTTTTCTTTTCGGCACGGGAATTAAGGGTTGTGAGTGTAGTGGAATTAATATTTTATTGGTGAGTGTGAAAAAGTTGTCATTTTATGAAAATGAGACTATTCTATGGGACAAACAAAAAAGGAAAGTGGGACTACTTCAATGGGACGGAGGGAGTATTATTTAAAGATAATTCTCTCTATTTTTTTTTAGAAAAAAATTTCACAATCGATTCTCAAAAAAGAAAATTTGTTAAATTCTTAAATAAAATAAATTACTTTAAATTTATTAAAACCTTATTTTGCCAAACTATCTTGAATAATTTATATTATAAATAAAATGAAATGTTATTAAATTTTTATAAGAGACTAATAATTGTTCACCACATTATTTAGTATTAACCAAATATCGAATATTCTCTGATGGAAAGTATTTTGACATCTTTTTGGTATATTTTATTTGGTTTTCTAAATCTCTAAATTAGATAAAGCTCACTATAAATTTTAATTATGTACTATTTATTTTAATAGAGCTAAAAATCAATTTATATATTTTGTATTAGCACAATTTTTCAAAATTTATATGAAATAACTTAATAATATATTACCACTAACATATATTATTAAAAATGTGCCCCTATATTTTTGGGTTCGGTGCCGCACACTTCTCGCACGGTTTTAGTAACGACCTTATGCTGATGTAAGGCCTAGTATGTAGACGGAGATTAAATAGTTTTTTAAATGGTAATTAATTGATATATAATTTTAGTATTTAAGTATTTAAATGTACAAAAATATTAAAAAATTAAAAATAAATTATATAATTTTTTTTATATAAAGATATGTACCAATAAACTTGAAAATACCTAACAAGCCAATTTTATAATTCTTTTAGCCAGAAAAAAACCATCAATCTAGGTAGCTACCTAAATCAATTTTTATAGTATTAGTTTTAAAACTTCCCGAACAGTACATAATTCTATAATATTACAATAATAAAAAATTATGTCTGACATAAAAAAAAACCTTCATATAAAAAAAAATGTTAGTCAAACAAGAAAAACCACAATTTTGACCATTGAACAAAAAACTGCACATATTAATTATAATAATAATAATAATTATTATTATTATTATTTATTAAATAAATAAGACTAAGACAGGAAAGTCAAAGGGGACCCATGATGCCTCCCAATGAAGAGGAGAGATTAAGATCTTATCTGAAGACAAAATAATAAAGATTGTAATAAATTTATTTTTTAGGTGACGTGATCCATGACCTTAACACAGATAAAGATGTCATTTCGAAGCTGCTAGGTCACTTCCATCTCAAAAACACCCCCTCCCCCCCCGCCTACCCCCACCCCCACCCCCACCCCTACCCCCACCCCCACTCTCTTTCGATGCATACACGGAAGGTCAGCTGATTATTATTTCCGGAGTATAGTGGTACAAAATTGGAGAATTTTCGTTTAAGATATAAAAAATAATTTAATTATAAATTTATGATCTGAAAGATAATTTGTCAATTCAGGATCTGAAAGATCAAATACTTTTCAATCCAGAACTTGTTATTGAGGTTCTAAATTGAGAATTGTATGATCTTTCGGATCCTGAATTGAAAATTTTTGTGATCTTTCAGGTCCTGAATTTAGAATTAATCTTTCGGTCCTGAATTGATAATTAAACTATCTTTCGGGTCCTTCATTGATAAAACTCCTTAAAAAATTTAATTTGATTAAAAGAAATTATAGAAATAACTTTTTCGAATACATATAAATTTAAATAAATATATTTTTATTAAAAAAGAAATTCTCCCCATTGGATTCATGAAATAAAAAAATTGATCAATTTTGATTCGTCTTAAAAATAAAATATATGAAACAGTTCCATAAAAAAATTTATTAGAAAAACATATATTTCAAGTATAATATATATATGAAAGAAACATATAATATATTTTAAACATAGTATGTATGTACAACCTAAATTGCAACTCATATGTTAAATCAACAATTTGAAACCGACTTTTATTTCCCACTTCTTATTTGGTTCTCACTCGAACCTCCCTATGTCAGGGCAATTCTACGTTGGGGAGTTAATTCCAGGATGATTTGGTAAGTTTTATTCAACATTATTTATCATACTTTATTTTGCATTGAATGTCACGGTATTAGAGAAATTTATATTATTATTATTATTATTATACCGATATTTTCAATATGCCATGGTATGGTAACTATATACCATCACCGTACTGAGAGTTTTTTTATATCTAGTAAGTTTCACAGTAAATCTTTTATATACTGCAATTTGTAAAATTTTAAAAAATTTATTTTAATCAATTATAATATAATATTACTCTGAAGTGAGGAGGGAATAAAAGATTTTATGACACTGTATGTTATTACTTCTTTCAGTATACCGTCACGGTACCAAAAATTTTCAATATACTTCAATTTTTACGGTTGTTTTTGCTGAGATTTATTTAAAAGATAGATTTATATCAATAATAATATAATATTACACTGAAGTGAAAAATGAAGATAAAATTGTGTTTTTAATTTATTATTTTAAAATAAAAATAAGAGTAAAAAAAATATAATTTTTTTGGTATGATATGTGCTGGTATATTATAAATATTACAATGGTCATACCCTTATGATAACTTACCAAAGTTTACGATACACCAAAAATTCGGTAAGTTGATATTTTTCAATGCGAAATAAACGGTATTTTGGTATTTTTATATTTTAATAATTCTTCCCATCCCTAAATTAATTCTATAATTAACAGGAAATCCTTGTAATTAACAAAAATATTTAAACAAAAGTTTTAATTTATATGAAACCGAGAAGATAATTTTGTTAATTGAGTTTCACAA
>JAPKLW010000961.1:218140-242824 GCA_026898455.1 Plectranthus barbatus | reverse complement strand
CCTTTTGAAGTAATGCGTGAGTTTGGTTTGGGAAGGTGTGGCTGTGTGTGTAACTCCTTTGGAAGTATTCTTCCGCTGAGAGTTTCGGAAATGTTTTTCCGGATGTGTGTGTTGCCTTCGTGGTCTCTGGAAGTGTGGACCACCATGGCTAGCCTTCACTGCCCTTTTAGAAAACTTGTGATTGGGCTCAGGCCTCTGATAGGTATTCCTCATATCAGGCATTATCCTTCTCTCAGAGTTTCTCTGAGATTTTGATCCCTTGTAAGTATGCTGGTGTTTGGCATACTGACGAGGTTGTGTGTGGAATCTCTTGACATTTGGTGCTGGCTGTCGGATTCCGCTGGTAGCTGACGCTGACTTCATTGCCTTAGAATTATTTGGCTTGGTCTGCGTCCTCGGGTGTGCTGGCGTCCTGTCAGCAGAGAATTATTCCAGTGGAGGTTGTTGTCGTGATGACTCACCTATGAATCTGGTCTTATGATTCCTATGCTGATCAGCCATACGGGACTTACTGGTATCACCAGCTGGTGCTGATGCATTTACCACTTTGCCCTTACCCTTACCAGCATTGATTTGTTCGGGTTGGTTTATGCTCAAATTCTTTTCAAATCCCAACCCGGACTTATCAGTCGGCTTTCTCCAATGAGATAGAGCCTCTTCCAAATTCTTGGAGCCTTTGTTCAAATGATTTATTTTATTTTCTTGCTCCAAAACGATGTTGTGAAAATTATCTCGCTCAGTTTTTGCAATTTGATAATTTTGAAGCAATTCAAAGTGAGTCTTTTTCAGAGTGGCTAGCTCTTCACCGATTGACCTCGATTTTTTAATCTCATTGGTCAAAACAGAAATTTGATCTTTCAGCGAGGTGTTTTCGCCAGCCAAGACATTCTTTATTTCATAAAATTTCAAAAATTCTTGCTGAAGAATATCTATGGTGACAACCTCTGAGTCGGAGCAATGCGACTCAGAATCGTCTAGAATGTGTGGAGACATGATATGCAATGAGGGAATAGATTGTACCTCATCATCAGCGGCAAGTGCTCGTTCTGCCTCACTGTCAGCACATTCTTCATGTGCTTCCTCTCCGAAAGCTACCATCAGCGCCAGTAGCGCTTCCTCTTCTGACTCTTCATCTGACGCATACTCTCCATCATCATGGTCAGGTATATCAGGAACCTCTGTCCTTGTCAGCATGGCTTTAGCAACGGCCTTGGATGCACGCTCTTCAAAGAGCTTCTTCAGCCTTTCCCGCTCATCTTTATCCACTTGTGGACATTCAAATTTAAGATGGTCAGGGGATTGGCACTGATAACACGCGCGGGGAGCTCTCTTGACGAATTTTCCATCAGATGAGCTGAGAGAAGCTCCCTGTTTCGCTTTGGCTTTCTCCAGAAGAACAGCCAATCTCTTCATTTGTTGCTCAAGATCTGCGATAGAGCTCTCGCTGCCTTTTGAGTTAGATCCTGACGGGGATGGGATCTCTTTCTGCTGGATGTGCGGCCCAGCAGGTCTGTCAGTGTGGAAAGGCTTCTTGTGCTTCCACTTGAAATCCCTCTTGACGAAGTAGGCTTCGTCTTGTGTTTTGATGCTGGGAGATCCAACGGTCCGAATGGCTTCATTTTTGTTCACCATTTGGATATCCCACTCATGTGCTTGGAGCTGAGCAAATAGCTCCTTGGGAGTCATCTTGGATAGATCCTTCTCCTTAAGAGATGTAGTCTTCACAAACTAGTCCTCCTTGGGCATCTTTGACAGGATCTTTGCATTAAGCTCTGCATTTGAGTACTCCTTGTCCAAGGACTTCAGCTCGCTGACTATAGCATTGAATCTAGCCTCCATCTCCTTGATGGTTTCACCAGTCAGCATCTGGAATGACTCGTACTTGTCCACCGCAACTTGCAACTTGTTGCGCTTCATCTGATCTGTCTCCGTACAGAGACTATCAAGGTAGTCCCAGACTTCCTTGGCGCTTTCAAATTGGAGGGCTTCCTCCATCAGCGGTTCTGGAAGAGATGATAAGATCATATCGAGAGCAACGGAGTCCAGCTGATTCTGCCTCCTGTCTTCAGCGTTCCATTCTTCTGGGGGCTTTGGGATCTCAGCAGCTGGTTGATCTCCTAACTGGTACCTCGTCTTGGTGATCTCGATCGGCCCTTTCTCCAGCACGTCTTTCATCTCCGGATGGACGCTTTTCAGCTGAATGAGCGACCTCTTTCGCCATATATCATGCTTCTCCGGATTGTAGTTGAGCAGCTTCGGGATATTCATCTTGTGTACCTGAGCTAATCAACAGACAGAAAGAGTAGAGAGCAAGGAAACTTGGATCTCGGTCCTAAGCGACTCAGTGTACGACCAGTCTAGAAAGACCGACCGCGCCTGATACCACTTGTTGGTCCCGGTTTTTCAGAGTATTATACGATACGATACGCAGCGGAAATAATGTAAAGTGTTTTCTTGCACGCTACTTACACACAGCTGACAACTGGCAACTGGTCAGCTGGTGCTGGTTACTCAGTACGCAGCTGACAGCTGGTCAGCTGGTGATTCAAAACGAATTTAGCCTTGTTTGCACAGTTATTTATCAGTTTCAGGATATACTCCTGCACTTGAGTGCTGGGTTTAAAATATGAATGAAATGCAGGAAGCTGATAAATAACAAAGGATTTTTATAGTGGTTCGATCAATCGATCTACGTCCACTCTCCAGTCGAAGCACTGGAAATTCCACTAAGAGTAATCAGGTACAGGTCTCCTGCGATCTATCTCTAGCTGGTGAATGCCTCGTCCACCAGTTCACTAGATCAACCGCTCCCGGTCCTGGATCCTTCTTCAACTCTCCTTAGCTAATGGAGTGCGAGCACGTCACTTCAACCTCCACAGCTTGTTGGGTGTTTGAGTTCTCCCAAGAACGTAACGGTCTCTACGGCAGAATGCCCGTAATAACTCAAGTGCTGGTAAGCACAGGAGCTGCTGTGAACTCTCTCGAAGGAGAAAGAACACCAAATGAGATCTCTAAACTTACAAGCGTAAAGCTTGAAGTCTCGTGTTTGAATAAATCAACACACGGAAAGCTTTAAGAAAAGCCTCGAAAGATTGTTAGCGATTTGCTTGTTCGTGCGTAAGAACTTTCGGTCGGTGAGTCGGAGAAGGGAAGTTTGAATGTTGATGGTCCCGACGTATTTATAGACGCGGGATCCGATTCAAACTTCCTAGCCGTTTGGACTCATCCGGAAAGGTGTCAGACCTCGGATGTCCTTCTGATAGCGGCAGGTATGCTTTTCCGGAAAAGGTCCATACCTACGACCACTTTATCTGACACAGATCTCTTTGTGTCAGAACGGCTCTATCTGTCAGTCCGAGGAATGAAACTGGCGTCTTGTAACTGATAGACTTTAAGGTATCCTTCATACTTTGTCAGTCGATTCCTCAGAGAATCTTCTTTTTGTCTCTTCAGAGCTGGGAGAGAGAATCTGAGATTCTGCTGGTAACATCCGACTGGTAGATCATTCTGGTGATCTTGTGCTGGCAGTCTCTGCTGGTGACTTGCGCTGGCATCATCTAAGTCTACCAAAAGTCTGGATGTTAATCTTCCTTGGAATCTCCCATGACTGGTGAAATCACCGCTAGTGAATAGTGTAAGTAGGAACACGTATTCTGCTGGTAAGACTTGTCAGCCGCTTGCTGATGAAATCCTTCCCAACTGGTGAACAGTGCCAGTCATAAGCTCTTCTGATGCTGGTGAACAGTAACCAGCGATAAGCTCTTCTCATGCTGGTGAACAGTGCCAGCATGAGTCTTTGTCAGTCGCCTGCTGGTGAAAACCTTCCACCAGGTAAGTGCTTCTCATGCTGATGAACAGTGTCAGCATGAGTCTTGATCAGCTGCGACTTACAACTCAAAAGACCTAAACAGGACTTTACATTTGAGACTAGAGCTATCTAGAGACAACTGACGCTGGTAGGACTTAGGATTTGATCCACCAAAACTATGATCTATGCTAGCAAGCTACTGGGGAAGGAAACCTTAGAAAGTTTTCCCAACATCTTGGTTTTTATTCTCTCCAAGAAAGAACACAACAGACAAGTACGCTCTGTACTTTGACTCTTATGGTCGTCTAGCCGCAAGACAGTCGGGGAGAACTATAAAAATCTCAATTCCGACTAGGAGGTTGCGTGGTGTGCCCACACTTCAAGAAGCTTAGAAGTGAAGGAAGAACATAGTACCGGGAGAGTGAACTAGTGGACTGGTGGACAAGGCATTCACCAGCTAGTGATAGATCGTGGTAGTATTCTGTAATCCAACACTTAGTGGATTTCCAGACTTTGTCTGAAAAGTGGACGTACGACTTTTGTGTCAGAATAACTATAAACCCTTCGTCGTTTATAGTTTATGTTTATCATTTTTCATTTCTTAAAACTCAACAGTCAAGTCATCATCGTGATCTATGATGTCTGGCACTTCCGTTCTGGTTAGTATTTCTTGCACTACAGCCTTTGATACTATGTGCTCAAAGATCTTCTTAAGTCTGTCTCTCTCCTCTTTGTCCATAATAGGAAATTCAAAATTTAAATGGTCCGGAGAGTTGCACTGGAAGCATGACTTTGGTGCTCTCTTGATGAATCTCCTATCGTCAGTCTTCAGTGCTTCCTCTTTGCCTTTGGCCTTTTTGAAAAGCTTTGATAGTCTTCACATTTGGTCCTCCAGCTCGGCCTCTGAGTTTTCTCCTTCCTTATGGTGAGATCATAAAATGGATCGTATCTCATTCATTTGAGTTTTGGACTGATGTGTCGGACGGTCCGTCTAGAAGGGTTTCTTGGGTCTCTCCACTTTGAGTCCCTTTTCACGAAATAGGCTGCGTCATGAGCCTGGGAACTAGGAGAGCTGTCTACTCTCACTATTTCATTCTTGTTCACCATTTGAATGTCCCATTTATGGGCCTGTAGTTGACGAGAAATTCCTTTGTGGTGATCATTGAAAGATCCTTATCCTTCAAGTTCGCGAACCAATCCTCCTTCGACATCTTGGACAATATTTTGCCATTTAGGTTTGCAGATGGGTAGATCTTGTCCAAGGCCTCAAGCTCGCTCACTATTCCATTGAATTTGGCATCCACTGCCTTGATGGTTTCTCTAGGGAACATCTGGAACGATTCATACTTGTCAACGCAAAGTTGGAGCTTATATCTACTCACCTGGTCCGTCTTTTAGCATAGACTGTCGAGGTACTCCCATATATCCTTTGAATTGTCGAACTGCATTACTTCCTCCCAACGAGAGCATCTGGTAAGAAAGAGAAAATAACTTCATGAGCTATTGAATTAAGCTAATTCCTCCTCTTGTCCTATGAGGTCCACTTATTGTACGATTTCTCGATGGTTGTGGGACCCTCAGCTCCGAGCGGCAAGAGAACTTTCGTGATCTTGATCGGTCCTCGCTCTAGGATGTCGACCATCTCGAGATAGAAGCTCTTGAGTTGTATAGTAGATCTCTTCTTCCACATAGCAAACTTCTTTGTTGAGTACGGAGGAAGCTTCAAAATATTCATAATTAATATATGATGACTGTGAGCTAGACAAGAAAAAAAAGTGCAAGAAAAATGGATCTGGTCCTAAGCGACTTCAAAGCAACTAGACTGGAAGGACTAACCGCTCTGATACGAAGCTGGCAACATAGTCCGAAGCAAAGCTTGATTAGTTTCCAAGGAATATGCGCAGTGCAAAGGCATCAACATTGACGAGACTTTTGCCCCGGTAGCAAGAATGGATGCCATCAGGCTATTCCTAGCTTATGCAGCATATCATAACTTCACGGTCTATCATATGGACGTGAAGAGTGCCTTCCTGAATGGAGAACTGAAAGAAGAGGTCTATGGTGAGCAACCTCCATGATTTGAAGAAGACATAAAAGTGTACAAGCTGCGGAAGGGTCTCTACAGTTTAAAGCAAACACTACAAGATTGGTACAAGACCTTGTCTCAGTTTCTACTGAAGAACGGATTCAGAAAAAGAAAGATCGACAGGACAATCTTTCTTATCAATGATACTGAAGACATCTTAATAGTTCAGATATATGTCGATGACATTACATTTGGGTCCAAGAACTTATCACTTCGTTAGAAGTTCTCCCAACTCATGCAAAATCATTTTCAAACGAGCATGATGGGAAAGATGACCTACTTCTTTGGACTTTAGGTTCATCAGTCCAGCGAAGGGATTTTCATCAACCAGAATAAATATACTAAGGACCTAATCAACAAGTTCTGCCCTGAGATAACTAAGCCGCTGCAGATTCCGATGAGCCCTAGGTCACCTTGGATGAAGAAAGAGAATTGGTAAATCCATCCAGTTTCAAAGGCTTAATTGGATCAGTTCTATACTTGACAGCCAGCAAGCCTGATATTTCATACATTGTTTGAGTGTGCACAAAGTTTCAATCTGACCCAAAGAAATCGTACATGGAGGTTGCCAGAAGAATAGTGAAGTACTTGAAGGGAACTGAGTCCCATGAAATTTGGTACCCAAGATGTGACGAGCTTATGCTTAATTGGTGTCGAATATTTTGCAAAAGCACGACTGGTACTTGCCAGTTTCTTGGACATAACTTGATCAGTTGGTTTAGTAAGAAACAACACTCTGTTCCTATATCCTCGGCTGAAGTTGAATATGTTGTCGCTGCTAGTTGTTGTGCTCAAGTCTTATGGATCAAACAATAATTATTGGATTATGATGTCAACTTAGGATGTGTTCCCATTTATTGCGACAACAACAATGCTATGTATATATATATATATATATATATATATAGGGTAGTGATTATGTATTAAAGTCTTCCCAGATGTTAAATAAGAATAAATCTGGACAATTAAAAATCAAAATCAACGCATGTGATCAATTTAAATTCGTCCTAATTTCGGTGCATTATTTGTGTTACCATCTAGCATTCAAGGGTAAGAATGAGAAAAATATACATTCACGAATTTCATTTCATGCAATTCTTAAAACATAATATGCATACGTTTGATGTAAAAAATGCAATATTTTTGGCATAAAATGCAAATATAATCAATGCAAAAAAATGCACTCAATATGAATACAAAATGTATATACTTTAGAATAAAAATGCATATTATTCAAGTTAATAATGCATCATTTGATGCAAAAGAATGCAGATATTTAGGAACATTTTTAAGCGTAATTGATGCATTTTTTATCCTAAACGTAAATATTATGAAGAATATATACCAACTGAATATAAAATTAAGACTTTCATATGAATCTTCTAAACTTAACATATGCAATATGGATATCATATGAATCATCGTAAAAATACATTTAATTTGATATATGATTCGTGAAAAATAGATTTGAATTGAGAAATATATAATCATTTAATTATATTGTATGAAGAGAGAAATGAGGAGAGAAAATGTTGAGATCTAAGGAAA
Source organism: Plectranthus barbatus (assembly GCA_026898455.1). Lineage (NCBI taxonomy): Eukaryota > Viridiplantae > Streptophyta > Magnoliopsida > Lamiales > Lamiaceae > Plectranthus > Plectranthus barbatus. The sequence continues at coordinate 235,382 of JAPKLW010000961.1, read as the reverse complement.
TATAACAACGGTTACTCAAATTTAAAGACTAAATTACTAAGATACCCTAATTACCTTATTTATCTAATAAATTCTGAATTGTCATAACTAGCGAATCAACAAAATAAAGGATCCAGATTCTTTCCTATTTAACATGGGAGAATGCTTTAACATATGATCACTAATATATATCGTGGTGATCATATGAGAAATATTTTTAGTATGAGAAATGAGAATAAATCTCAACCCTCAATCTTTGCATATCATCGGTCAAGTTTTAAAACTTTCGTGTTCATTTTTTAATTATATTGTACATTATTCGATTTTAAGGATAATTTTGTAAAATGTAATATTTCTTCTCTATCTTCTAATTAAAATTCTAGAAACTTTAAATGATCATAACTTACTCAATTTAAATTTATTTTTTATTTATTATATATAAAATTAAAGATAATTTAATTATCTTTCAAACAAAATCTTTATTGCATAAATTTAGAGGACGAAAACCTTAACGAAAAAAATAGTGATTCTAAACATAAATCTCGTAACAACACATTGATTTTCATTAAATGCATGAAAATATACCTAAAATGCATGAATCTTATTTAAAATGCACAATATGATGTAAAAAATGCATTATATTCCTGGAGAAAATGCATATTCTATAGAGATATAATGAACACTTTTAAGATAAAATGAACAAATTTTAAGATAAAATGAGGTGAGAATATGATATTTTATTTTATGCAATACAATAATATTAGAATACATATTTGATAAAAATATATATATAATAAACTTATTTTAAGATAAATTACATCAACATACATTTTATTTATACCATAGTGAGGTTGAATTATTTCGATGTATAAATGATTGACACGACTCAGAAAAAAAAATTTTACACGTTAACTTTTAATATGAACTTGGATTATTTTGATGCACAAATAAGATGATGATTCATTTGAGTAGACATGGTAATAATATTCAAATAAATTACGGTAGATTTGAATTTTGAAAATCAGATAATCTTTCTTATTATTATAATATTTTCCATATCAGATTAGATATGTATATCCATATTTTGATACATGTAATATTTCTTTATTAGAGAGATTAATTTTTTTTGGTAAGAGATATAATTAGGGATGTCAATCGGGCTAACCCGTCGGGTTTCGGGCTAACCCTATCGGGCTGCGGGCTATTTGGTCCGGGTTGAATCGGGCTGAATTTTTATCGGGTTAGAAATTCTTGAACCTAACCCTAACCCACCGGTTTTCGGGCTGACCCATCGGGTTGGCAATATTTACGAGTTTATTTTTGTAAAGATTTTCTTAATATATTTTAACAACCCCCAAAACAAAAACAAAAAAAAAAGAAAATGATGAACCAACATAAATAAAAGACATCAAATAACAATATGTTTGCAAAAAAATAATGATAAGTGGATAATCATAGTTTGAAAGAAAAAAAACATCAATCCTTATATACCAACTAATTTAAGTAATAGAAGTACATTTCTCAACGTATAAAATGATAAAATAATGATTAAAAAATTAAATATGGCTTTCACTTGGGTGAACATAACAACGAGTGGCTAAAGGTTCTTGAAATGAAAAAATGAGTAGGTACGCTAATTAGGAGAGTGACGAGTGGAAGATAGTGAAAGAGGAAGAAATGAAAGATTTTTCGATTTGAGGGTAAAGGACTAGGTCATTGGGAGAGATTGATGAGATTTTGTGTGACGGGAAATTAGATCTAGGGAATTAGGTATATAATTAATGGGTATAGTAGGATATAAATAATATTAGAAATTATAAATAATAAATTATTAAATATATTATTAAATATTGCCGGACCTACGGGCCGACCCGCAACCCACCGGGCTCAACCCGTTCGGGCCGCCAATCCGTCGGGTTCAACCCGTTCGGTTAAAAATAATTTTGGGTTGGAAATTTTTTACCCTAACCCGCATTTTAGCCCACCGGTTTCAGGCCGACCCATCGGTTTCGGGCTTTATTGACATCCCTAGATATAATCCATGTTTGCAAAGATAAAATGCATAATATTAAAAAAAAACGTAAGTAGAGAAATTAAACATTTTATTTCGCAATATTGTTAATGCAGGATATTGCCCTTAAAATGAACAAAATCGTAATTAAAATGCAGGCTTTAAAATTTTCATTCATTGTATATAATTACTATATTGTCCTTTAATGCAGGATATTGACCATAAAATGTCGCATTTTTTAGTTTATGGTAATTCTAAATGCAACCTCATTTTTACTCCTTACAGCCCCCTTTTAAAAATTTAATCAAATTTTTAATGTTATTACAATTTTATCCTTATAACCCTAATTTTAGATGAATTATTCTAAACACAACAAAAAACTCAATGCAGCCCCTTCAATTAAAATTATTTTTCATCTCTTTAATATCTTGTATTTCACAATCTAATTTCCTCCTTACTACCATTACCATCACTACCATTACCATCATTTTTTTACAATTTTGTATAGATCTTTTTCCCTTCAAATCCCTTCCAAGACTACAACACTACAAAAAAAAAAAAAAAAAAAATTGTTCACTCTCCTGCTTGGATTCATAGCCTATCTCTATAACTCCCTGGTTTTCAAGCCGAAAAAAATCTGAAAATTTTGAAATCAACAAGGAATCGATGGTCCTCGTTTAAAATCCTTATGGGAAACATACAAGAAATCAAGAAAATAATCCAAGATAAAACTCAATTCCAACACTAGAAAATCTAGGCATTAATACTAATCAACTTTTAAATAATAAAGGCAAGAAAATGGGATATGGGCAGTAAGAATGGGAGCAATGGAACAATTCACGAAAGCAGACGGAAATTTCAATTCAGCTTCAAAGGTACAATATGTTCATCCATGGCGGAGATTAGGAAAAGAAAGGAAATTAAAATATTTCCAATTGGAAGGGCTGGGGCTGCGATTTTTTTAAGAAAAGAGTTATAAGGTCAAAACAGTAATAATTTTTTTTATTTTGAATAGGAGGTTATGTGGAGAAATTTTGAGGCTGTGTTTAGAATTACCCTTTAGTTTAATATGATGCGTTGATCTAAAAATATAACCTACCAAAATTTATTCTCATTTTTGATACTAAAGTTCATTCTCACATGATCACTACTCTATATATAAATATATAATATGATTGTAGTGAGCAAAGGTACATGAAAGAGGTGGTTGTGAAAGCAGAAAAGTGGTCCAACTTCTAAAGACGGCCTCTGAATCTTTCTAGAAACATTGCCGCTTTCAACGAACCTTCATTTTGTTTTTCCCCAGCTTATTTTCATCATTTTTGTCTCATATTTCTTAAATTAAATCGAATTTAGCGCATCTCTTTATTATAAATACTAGTATTTTACCTCCACATTTTATAAAATTATTAGATAAAATATTATAAAAAAATATAAAAACCTCTTTTTTAATATTAATATATCAAATATGAATTAAAATTATTGCAAGTCAATGTACATCACAATAGTAGTAAAGATATATTATATAATATGAGAATTGTGTATTTAAAATTATTCAATACCTAAAATAAAACTTTAAATTATAAATTTCAAAAAACGTTTATGCACTTGTTTTAAATAAAAATCGTGTTGTTGACTCTAGTAATCAAAATTGCAAGACTCCTGAGACACGTCATATATAAAAATATAACACATACTTGTTTATAACTGAGAATATAATTCTTAAAACATAAGAATTTTAAGTAAAAATTGTGGTTTTAATATAATAATAATAATAATAATAATAATAATAATAATAATAATAGTAGTAGTAGAGTAGTAGTAATAATAATAATAATTTGAGATTATTTTATACAATCCAATCAAGTTTGGGCTTTGTTTTTAAAAGTAAATTCTTTTAAAACTTGGAGAGTTAGCCCATAACAATTGATATTTTTCTATGAAAAGTAATACACTAAACTCTTAACCATAATAATTAGATATTTTCATCAGACTTTAAAATTATTAGCATATACAAAGTAAGAAAAATATTTTTATAGTATTTTATAACATCGACATACACATAAGTTATTATTGCAAGCTTAATATTTTTATGTTGTTGATTTAAGTCATTTGGAAATTTGATCTATAACAATAACTTTTAAATCATGAAAATTAAAATATATTAACACAAAACTAATCGACTCCTACTTCAAAATTATGTGAAAAAATGATTACATTGTTTTTGTACAACTTTAGCAATTATGTTTAAGCTTTTACACAGGATATTGCAGATTTCATATTTTATTTTATTAGAATAACACTTTAAGATATTTCAAATTTCATGGTTTTTAAATTAACTTCAAATATTAATTTCTACTCATTTAAATTTGATTTAAAATAATGCTTTAGTATGATCAACTTTCGAGCACTAATATAAGGGGTGCGCACCGTCGGCTGAACTAAATTGATTTTGTTGGCTTGAGAGAAGTGAGTTGATAGAGATGGTTTTAAAAAAATTTGAAACCAAATAATTTAGTTTGATTGACGGTTTAAAAGGTCTAATCGGTCGTTGTTCTTATTGATATGTTTTGATGTGTCAAAGACTGTATAGAAACCACTAGCTTAGAAATGTCTCTAATATGTTCAAACTTGTAAAGTCCTGTTTAAGATGTTTATGAACTTGTAATAGGACAGTTCAAGACAAACTGAATACCACCAATTTGGGCTTCGCAAGGTGATAGAAGAAACTGACTACAATCTTATGTACTAGTTTGGATAACCCACATGAAGAAAACCGGTTGACGTCACCAGCACGAAACTGGTTAATTTCACGCAAGCCTATCACTCTCACACATGGAGACAAAGAGAACAAGTTAGAAGGAATCCTCTTAAAGGCCAGATTTTAAGAATGAAGATTGCTTAAAGTCTAATGACTTTGATGTTGGGCCAATTTTGATTCCTCGGATTGATTAGAAGAGTTGTTTTGACACACGGTATGCTGTCAATATCCAGTGTCAGAAAAGTAGGAGCAGGTGCAAACTTTCTGGAAAAGCAACTTGTCATTTGAAGAAGAGAGACGCCTGATTGGACTTCATCCTGATTGTCTCTATACGGCTACAATTTCAAACCTCTCACACTTCATCTATGAATAGACGAAGTGTCCCAAGAAGATAGGTTACGAACCGAATTCTAAACCAAGCAACGAAACGCTGCTAAATTGCAATTTTAAGCTTTCAAACGTTCGAGGCTATTCTATAGCTTATCATGTACCATCTTTGGACACGAGACTTGTTACTTTCTAAGCACAAGTTTACTTCTATGTGTTCTTACTCTCTAAGTAAGAACACAATAGTCTCAATTTTTCTCAAAGCTGTGATTCTAACGGGTGTCTAGCCAAAGTGTTCGACGGTTTCATGAAGAACTTTAAAATTCCCAAGTTCAAGAGATGGTGGTTGTGTGGTGTGTCCACACTTCAAATTTGCGAAGCAGAGGAAGCAATGACTTGGGTGAGTGAGCAAGTGGACTGGTGGACACTAGCATCCATCAGCTTGCGATATATCATGGGAACCCTTGTATTCTGAATCTTAGTGTATTCCAGACATAGGGTTTGAAGAGAGGACGTAGGTTTATTGTGTCCGAACCTCGATAAATCCTTTTGCATTTATTGCTTAATTTATTTTTTTATAAGGATTTAAAACTCAGCAATACCTAAGTGTTGAAGTATATTTTGAACCTCAATCTAATCTCAAACTCACTTACAACAAGTTTTTCAAAGACACAAAATGGTGAGAGACAACCAGTTTGTGAGTGCAAGTTTATCTTGTAAATTTTTTGCTATATCAAAACTCTGATCTCGGGACAGAGTCCTGTTATATCAGAGCAGTTGGTCTTTATAGAGTAGCTTCAACTTTATAGCTTCAGTCTCGGGCTAGGAGAAGTTAGAACTGTATAACTTGAGTTGGAGACTCAAGTAAGGAAACATGGAAACTCAGGGAGTTTGCAGAGAGAGATCATCTTTGTCGTGTGAAGACTTTAGGATTCTAAGCTCAGAGTTCTCTCAACTTCTAATGTTTATGCGTTGATCATTAACTGTTGAATATTGAGGTGCAGACCCTTTTATAGAGGATTTCCTCAAGGCATTTTGAATTTCTGCCCGTTAGACACATAAATCCAGATATTAGACTCATGGAAGATATTGTCCAATCGTAGCCCATGCCTTAGGTCTGCGACCTGCTCAGCTCTGCTGTGTCAGTGTACCATACACTAACTTTATGTCAGATTAAGTTCTGAGTTTGAGGGACCCAGGTTTGGATAACCTCGTACTGACTTACACTTGGGCATATTCAAATGCCTAAGTCTGACCGAGCTTCGATATCTTTCGAATAGCTCAATGTTTAAAGGTAGAGGCTCTCGTACTGACTTTCAAAAGTCAATACAACTTAGCCCTCATACTGACTTCCCTAGGTCAGTATGGTAAACCCTCATACTGACTGTCCACAATCACTATGAAAAATTCCGTCATACTGATTTCTCTGGATTAGTATGGAAAACCCTCATACTAACTTTTCCTTAGTCAGTACGGGGAAGCTCTCTTACTGACTTCTCCTTGTCAGTATGGTAGACCTTAAACTGAGTGCTCCATCTCAGTTTCAGGTTAAGGCTATACTTGGTGAAAACCAAGTTTCAGGCGTGTAAGTAGTCAGTTCTCGAGCATTCTCTTTTGCTCGGTCTTCAGCCTAAGTTCTATTACAACTCAATTCGATCCTATACAAAGATTACATATTAGAACTCTAGACTTTGAAAATTAACTGACTAGGATGAATTTTGACATATCAAAACATTGAGCCTAGAGGGAGCCTAAGTATTTGTTTCTAACACTCCCTCCGTCCCGAGTAAATTGTTCACATTTTCTTTTCCGTCTGTCTCACAATATTAATCCACTTTTCTAAAATAGCAGATTTTTCACACTCATCAATAAATTAGTCATCCCACTACAACTTACATGCATTGGCTATCGTGCCCGGTCAAATGCGACCAATTTTGACCGGGACGGAATAAGTATTAAAGTTAGGAATTTTATTCATCAGTGACTAAGGACATTTCTTAGATTATAGATAGGACGGCTCAACGAGGAAATTCGCAAAAAAGGTACACACTATACATCAACCACTCAAGTAATTTGCGTTGAAATTATTATGTATCAAGAGTTAGCATTTAAATTAGATCATTCCAAAGAGGCCTCCTATGGTTTTATAAACAAGCATCTAAATATTAATTTTACGTACAAAATAAAACATATATTAATTCAAAGTAATGTTATAACAATCTAAATAAGTAGAATTATTTTCATAACCTAATTGCAGATCCACGACCTGTAAAATCCATATTTTGCTTAATTATGTTATAATTAATATAATACTATCAAGAAAATATTAATTTGTATAATAAGATTTACTGATTTTAATTCTATATGAAAATATATTATCAATAATCTATTTCAAAATATGAATTTAAACACCAAAAAGTCAGTAGTATTAAGTGGTTGTTCTAAATATAATATAGCATTATTCCATTTAATTGAAGGAGACAAGTAATATTAAATAGCAACCAAAGTCAATGTAATATTTCGTTTTCGGCTCTATAAAAAGAACTCAAAACATAATAGTTTGAAATACCAAAAAATGGAGCAGATAATTGCAATTCATAGAGTGAAGCCCTCGTCTCCAACCCCACTCGACTCCAAAACCCTCAAACTCTCATTTTTAGACCAAATTATAGTACCAGTTTACATTCCCCTAATTTTCTTCTATCGAAACGACGAATCCGAACAACCAACAGAAATTTCACGACGTCTTAAGCAATCTTTGTCGGAGACCTTAACTATTTTCTACCCTTTTGCAGGGACGATCAGAGACAACTCGTACGTAGATTGCAATGACAGAGGCATAGAGCTAGTGGAAGCCCAGAGGCATGCGATTCTTGCACATTATTTTACACAACACCCCGATGTGGAGGAGCTCAAGCAGTTACTCCCCATGCCCAAAGACGACCTACTGCTTCTGTTAGTGAAAGTTAGTTACTTCGACTGTGGAGGATTCGCTGTCGGGGTATGTTTGTGGCATAAAGTTGGAGATGCCTCATCTTTAACCATGTTTATGAATGCATGGGCAGCCACTTGTCGAGGGGAAGCTTCTCGAATCATCCCTCCTTCCTTCGATCTGGCACTCCATTTCCCTCCCACAGACAAATTAACTGATCGTTTCAGTCATGTACATACGGTCGAGAAAGTCACGACGAAAAGGTTTGTTTTTGAACGGGAGAAGCTAGAAAAGCTGAAGAAGGAAGCTTCTTCATATGTAAAAGACCCAACAAACGTTGAAGCATTGTCTGCTTTCATATGGAAAACTGCATTGAAGGCTTGTAAATCTGAGCCAAGGGGGGTGGAGAGAGGAGCGTTAGCGGCGGCGCCGTTTGTTGGTTGTCAGGCGGTGAACTTGAGGTCAAGAACAGTCCCCCCAATACCAGATCACACCATCGGGAACTGCATATCATTGAGCGTTGCATTTGTGTCTTGGGAGGAAGATGAGAGGGAGAGGGAGAGTGGTGTGCATGTATCCAGATTCAGGGAAGCCATAAGAGGAGTAGACAATGATTATATCAATCATGTGATCAAGGATAGTGAGAAGCTCTTACAAAAACTAGGAGAACTTCCTGATTTAGGCAAAGCGGGGAACTGCGTGATTTCAAGTTGGTGGAGGTTTCCAATGTACAAGGTGGATTTCGGATGGGGAAAGCCAGTTTGGGTTAGCACTAGCAGCATTTCATTGATTAATAGAGTAATACTAATGAGCACTCCGTCTGGAGATGGTATCGAAGCCTGGATTACCGCTTCCGACGAGAACCACCGCTTCCTGGATTTGCTTCAAACGGCCATCTGCAACAATCTACTACTTCACTAAAATATTTTATTTTATAATAATAATAATAATAATAATAATAATAATAATAATAAATAATGAAATAATAATAATAAATAATGAAATAACTGGTTATGTATTTTTCCTATCATCATTTTAATAAGTGATACCTCTTGGAAATGAGTTAGAATCTTGGACGACTTTCATAAGTAGAAGGAGAGTTTGTTTGCTTCAATTTGTTAATATTTACTCCTTGATTTTATATTATTTGATTTTCTTATTTAGTTTTGATAGGAATCTAATTCAATTAAAAAGATATAGATATATTTTAAATTATCTTATTTTCGTTGTTTATCTATTCTAGTTTTTCTTATAAATAAGAGTAGAGACTTCAGTATTGAGTTTTATAACAGTTGTTTACAAGAAATAAAACTCATAAAATTCCTCCATATATCTTCTTCTTTCGTATTTTCCATTGATTGTTTATGATTTTTTTAGTCAAAAGGGCCAACAAGTGGTATCTAGAGCCAAGGTTGAATGCCAAAAATCATTCATTGGGAAAACATAACTTTTGTAGAAGTAGATGCACGGAGGCACAACTGTCGAGCGGTTCGTTCGTATACCCACAATTGACACTCACGAACTACACTAGTTGGGTTATTCGTTTACAAGCCATGATGGAGATCAAGGAGTCTAGGAAGAGTTCAAACCAGCCGAGGGCGCACAGGTGGACGCCCGACTCGGCAAGAAGGTAAGATCGCACCTCTTGCATGCGCTACCAGAAGATCTCCTTATGTAGGTTTCTAGAAAGAAGATGGCGAAGGAAGTTTGGGATTGCCTCAAGACGAAATTCATCGGGGTAGATCGAATGAAGAACGCAAGACTACAAACATTGAAGAGCGAGTTTGATTCGATGTATATGAAGGATAGTGAGTCACTCGATCAATATGCAGGTCGACTCACTACAATGTCTATAGCATACTCAAGCCTTGACGGAACTGTCACTAACTCGACGCTAGTGAAGAAGCTGTTCGACACAGTGCCAGATAGGTTCAATAGTGTGGTGGCCGACATCAAACTGTTCTTCAATCTTGAAGAGCTCGTCTTCAAGATGTCGTTAGAAGACTCAAAGCTTTGGATGAGCGCAGGTGCAAGAAGAGTGCACCAGGTTCTCCTCACTCAGACAGAGTGGAAAACACGATCCAGAAGAGAAGGTAGGGAGTCTTCATCTTCTCAGTCGAAAAGGGTTCCTACAGAAGGTGGCAACCACGGTTTTGTAGATAAAACCTAATGCACAGGTCGAGGGAAAAGTGGTTGAGGAGCTCTTCGAGATAAAAGTCACATCTGATGTTATAATTGCAACAAGACGGGACACTACTCGACATAATGTTGAGCGGCAAGGAAGAACGAGGAAGTTCACCTCGCCCACGCTGATAATATCAAGCCATCTCTACTTATGGCAGTTTCAAAAGAGAACCCAAAACAGCTCGAGAAACCTGGTGATGATTGGTTTCTAGATAATGGAGTCAGTACTCATATAACTGGTAATAGAGGGAAACCCTAGAACCTGTTAGGGTTTCTAGCCACAAATCATGCTTAGAAACAAAACAAACATTTTATTAAAAATCATAAATTACCTTACAATGACAATAGGAACCTTGAAAGTCTTGAAAAACTCTAATGTAAATAATATTCTAAGTGTAAACAATCATATTTTCGAGCCATAGATTAGTAGTATTTATAGAGGAGTGAAAACATATATATAAGGTATTGGGCCAAAATATCAAAAACATCCATACTGGGCGAATTTCCCTTTTTCGGCATTAGTGTTGATCGACAGGGAGCCTGTCATTCGACGCGAATGCAATGTGTCAAACCACTTCAGCTTTCTTCTCGATTGATCTTTTTCAACCTTCGTGTCAATCGACATAGTGAGTGTCGATCGACATGGACCACCAATGTCGAGTCTATCTTCTGCAGCTACTCCCGATTGATTTCTAACCTCTGTGTTGGTCGACATAGAGGTCATGCTTCGAGTTTTTGGCTTGTCTTCCTCGTCGGTCAACTTCCCGTGTGTTAATCAAAGCAGCAACTCTGTCATACTCAGCTCTTTTCATCTTTTGATCTCTTTTAGCCCCAAAAACCTACAAAAACTTAGCATAACAAACATAACATCCTCTATAATGCACGCATGCACGAAAATAACTAATAACAAAACATAATTGCTCTAAAACAAAGGAGAAAAACATGGATAAACGAGTGTAAATATGAGCTTATCAAACCCCCCAAACTTGAATGTTTTATTGTCCTCAATCAAAAGAAAAGATAGAACAGAAATCTCATGCAGTTGAACGTGCAATGCCTCACAAGATTCATTATATTCAAGAATAAAAAACCCACACCACACAAGCAATTTGAAAGAGATAAAATAGTCATCAACTGCGGAAGACTCACAAGAAGGTGATTTGCTCAATCACACAAGTGCTTTGGTTTTCAATGAAAACACTCACAACATGTATAAAAAACTTTCTACCATATGCTTGCAAGATTTCTAGAATCTCCACTACTCAAATGTGCACAAAATTCAAGAATCAGAAATGACTTTTTCATTTGGTTGTAATGTGTAGGCTTTTTGTGAAAGGTAGAGAAATATGACCAAGTGACTAAATCAATTGAGTTCGCGACTCTCAACAATCCAACCACTATTTATTCATCATCCACCTATCGCCTAATATATTTTCAATACAAACCAAAGCTCTTTCCTTTTCTTTTTCTTTTTCTCTTTTTCTTTTCTCTTTTTTTTTTCCTTTTCAAATCCTTTTATGCTCTTATAATTTGTTTTCTTTTTGGAATGAGCTTATAAGGATAAACAAACACACTTTTTTTTCTTTCAATCCAAAGTCCAACCTCCACTTGTTTACCATTTCAAGAGTTCCTTATCCACTCACAATAATTATCCTAATTTCACCCAAATCTTAAAGACAAGATACAATTCACCTCATTTATAGCACTCTATCATAGAAAACACAGTCCTACAATCTTTTCTTTACTCATAGACCAAGAAAGAAAAAGTAATAGGTTCAAAGGGGCTATTCTAAGGATAAAATATCATAAGGGACAGTGTTTGGGATAATTTGACTAACAAAGATGACCTAAAATCATTTTCTATCATTGTGCACACTATGCAGTCTCGAAACTGAACAGAAGCAAGTTCTAGAGAAATGAAAACATACATGTGAATCTCACATGAAACGAAAATAAGGCTCAAATTCTCACTTGGGTTCAATTTTTCTTCCACAATCAATTTTAATCCATTCAAATATCATACAAGTGTAAGTTTTAATTCAATCCTATCATGCGGTATTCTACATTCATAGGCAATCAACCACAATCAAAATCAAATCAAACTCATCCTTAATCGATTTCGAACTCACACTTAGTTCAAATAGGTTCAAAACTCAACAAATTTTCCCCACACTATATCCATACTTTTTTTTTTCTCTAGGCATAAATTTAAATAACATAAAGTAGAATAAATAAAAGGGATAGAAAAGTTCGAATTCTTGTACACATCCCCCCAAACTTATTTCGAAATCGGAGAGTTAGAAAAAGTTTGAAAATCAGACAAAATAAGAACTAGTACCTGACTGTTGATCTCAGACATCAACATTTTTATCTACCGGAGGAATCGGTAGTGCTCGACAAAGATTTGAAGTTGGTGGAACTATGATGATCGACACAAAGCCTTCCTGTCGACCCCTTCCTCGAGTCGAAGTGTAGCTCTATCGGGACTATTCTATGTACTAGCCATAGTTTCCAAATCATACTTATTTGAATAAATTGAGAATAGGATTTTGGTTTTGGAATATAAAGATGACAATGCAGAAAAATAAAGAGTTTTGAAAACAATATTTAAAGATACAGATTCCACGACAAATAATCATTTCATAAACATGCAAATTTCATCAACTCGGCGATGGGGAATAATTAGATTTCAATGGATTAAATTTCGTATTTGGCAATTTAAACCTAGATTACGAATATGTGATTATCTCCTCTTGGTCACAAGATCACACATTAGCTAATCCCAATAATTATCAGATTTAATCCTACAAATTGAATCTTCTTTGAGAGACAGAAAACAATTGTAATTAATTTCCTATTCCTATCACCAATTTTCACCTCTCGGTCCTTCAATTCACAACTACAAACCTAGATTCAAATTCATCTCTCGATCCTTCTTTAAATCTAGTTTCGATTAATTAAGTTCAGGAAATTAAATCATGCTTTACAAGTTAAATCAATTAAACATGCATCAGAAAAGATTATCAAAACCCTAGAATCTGTTAGGGTTTCTAACCACAAATCATGTTTAGAAACAAAACAAACATTTTATTAAAAATCATAAATTACCTTACAAGGACAATAGGAACCTTGAAAGTCTTGAAAAATCCAATGTAAATAATATTCTAAGTGTAAACAATCATAATTCTCGAGCCCTAGATGAGTAGTATTTATAGAGAAGTGAAAACATCTATAAAAGGTGTTGGGCTAAAATATCAAAACCATCCAAACTGGGCAAATTTCTCTTTTTTGGCCTCGGTGTCGATCGACAGGGAGCCTATCGATTGACACGAATGCAATGTGTCGATCCCCTTCAGTTTCCTTCTCGATCAATCTTGTTCAACCTTCGTGTTGATCGACATGGACCACCAATATTGAGCCTCTCTTCTGCAGCTACTCCCGATCAATATCCAACCTCTGTGTCGGTCGACACAGAGGTCATGCTTTGGGTTTTTGGCTTGTTGTCTTCATCGATCGACTTCCCGTATGTCAATCGAAACAACAACTCTGTAATACTCGGCTCTTTTCATCTTTTGATCTCTTTTAGCCCCAAAAACCTAAAAAACTTAGCATAACAAGCATAACATCCTCTATAATGCATTCATGCACGAAAATAATGAATAACTAAACCTAAATGCACTAAAACAAAGGAGAAACACATGGATAAGTGATAAGGTCGTATTTTACCTCACTTATCACATTGTTTTCCTTGTTATTTCATGCACTTGTATTCGTTTTGGGTTAATAATTGAGCATGAGTTATTTGTAAAGGATATTACACTTGTCATGGTGAGATTTTGTAGGTTTGAGGCCAAAATCATTGGAAACACGTTCTGAAAGTAGTTGACGTTCAAAGAAATAGTCATAAATTCTCCACGGGTAGAATCTGAGCTAATGGAGTATGGCAATAGAAAGATCTTTGAATTGACTTTCCAACACAACTGGAATCGGGTCAATCGAAATTAGTGTTAAGTTTTTAGTATTTCATTATTTATTTTTCAGCAATCAAATTACTTTAATATTCCAGTTTTCTTTACTTTATTGCTTTGGAACTCGAAGACATTGAAGATTCAATTCCTATTTTCTTTATGATTCAAGTAAGTTCAATTCAATTGAATATATTTTTTTTTCAATTTGTGTTTTAGCATGTCTGGCTAGAAACCCTAACAGGTTGTAGGGTTTTCTCCATCCTTTTGGTATATTGTAATTCGATTAAATCCAACCCTAATTAATTGGATCAAATTCTATGGTTTTGACTCGAAAATATATTTTCAATTGAAGGATCGAGAGATGAAAATTGATTTATCTTTATCGTTGTTAATTTGATGCCGAGAGGAGATAATTAACAATAGAAAGATATAATTTGATACAATTGATTTTTGTCCTAAAAAGAATATTCGATTTTAGGTTGAGATTGGCTAGTTTGTGTTATTGAGACTCAAATGGTAAAATTCACTTTCTTGTAATCTAGGTTTTAATTGCCCATCCAAGGAATTAATTCCAATTTAACAGATTTTCCACCATAATAATATTGATTTGGGTTTGGATTGATTGTTTATGCATGTTAATTGGATTGGTTGAATTCCCTAGGATTTGTGCTTTTAATTATTTGATTATAATCCAAAGTCTTTTCTGATTTGAAAACAGAACTTTCTCTCTTGATTTTGATTTGCTCAAACAAAGAATTGACAAACTGCATCAAATACATGAAATATTCTCATTACACTATCCCTGTGGGTTCGACAACCTTTGAGTTTATAAATTTATTTGCTCACTATGAGCTTATCAGAGTGGCAACGACAATCACATCTGATAGAGATGCAATGTTCGCATCTCGATTTTGGACTAGCTTACAGAAAGAGCTTGGAACCTGACTGAATTTCAGTACTGTGTTTCACCCTCAAACAGATGGTCAAATAGAAAAAACCATACAGATTTTGGAAGATGTGCTCATAATAGTTGTTCTTGATAGATGAGTGAAATGGGAGGCAGTTTTGCCATTGATTGAATTTGCCTACAACAACAGTTTCCAAGCAACAATTGGAATGGCCCCATATGAAGCACTTTATGGAAGAAAGTGTAGATCTCCCTTGTATTGTGATGAAGTTGAAGAACACATAACCTTAGGACCCGATTCAGTCGTTGAGATGATAGAAATCATTTGACAAATCCGTGTTAGAACAAAGAAGCTTAGGATCGACAAAAGTCATAAGCTGATAAAAGACGAAACGAGTTGACTTTTGAAGTCAGAGATAAGGTGTTTTTCAACATATATCCCTTTAAAGGAATCATTCATTTTGGAGCTAAAGGCAAACTTAGACCCAGATATATTGGTCCTTACAAAATCTTGGAAAGGATTGGAGCCATAGCCTATCGTATGGTTTTACCACCCAATTTCGAGAATGTTCATAACATCTTTCACGTGTCTCAACTGTGGAAGCACGTCTGCAATCCAAGACACGTTGTCCAACAAGATGAAGTTCAGCACCAACCAGATTTGACTTATGAAGAAGGACCAGAAGCAATCATGGATTCAAAACTCAAGAGCTCCACAACAAAAAGATCAACCTTGTCAAAGTTCTGTGGAAGCATCATGACACTGAAGAAGCAACATGTAACACCTCTCGTAAAATTTTAAATTTATTTATCAACATTCTGGAATTTATATTTTGTTATCGAATTTAATCAAGGTTTTCGAAACCAATTTAATTGGGAATTATTATTTTGAAATTTATTCATTGCCATCATTATATTTTATTAGCTATTAATTGATGAATTTAATTTCACTGAAGCCGATATATTATTTGGCAACCTGACATTTTTTATATCGGGATAATATCGATCGATGAATTTTGTAACCCGAGGAGAATATCAGGGTCTCCCATAATAATGATGCGAAGAGATGTGGAGTTGATGTTAAAGTGACTGATGTGACAAGCGAATAAAAACCACTTTAACTTTTTGACTTTCGGTAATACCAAAACTACCCCTCACCCTTTATATTTATAGAAAGCTTCTCTCACACTCCATACTTTCCCTTTTCTCTAAACTCTTACCAACCTTTTTCTAGCGAGTCTCCAACAAAGCTCCGGCGAAGTGTTTTCGAGGTAAAGATATACATTTTTAGGATACTCTCACCATTTTCTTTCCACTTCCAACACTCTTTTCTTCATTCTCCATGTTTTAGAAGTAGAAATCAAGCAAATCGAGTAGTGATTGAGCTTACGAGGTCCTAGAAATATCAAGGAGGTATAAACCAAACCCCTCTCTAGCTATTTCTTAAGTTTGAGCATGTTATAAATTTTCTCTAGTTGGAATATTATGATCTAGGCTTATTCTTGAGTTTATGAGTACGTATGCGTATTTAACATGTTATTGTAGGGTTTGAGTCTACGACGGGCAATATTAATTGCCATTAAACTTGCCAAGGATCGTTCTAAGGATACCAGGAATAAATACAATTAAATGAACCATGCGAAAGCCTATGCATGCTCCTACAAATTAAATTGCATAGGATGGATTAAAGATTGTACCTTGTTTCACCGTTTGATCCACAGGACAGATCGGAGAACAATAACGATGAAAGCCTATTCAGATCTGAAGCGGAATATGAACAAAACAATGGCTTTCTTCTTCTTGAAGAAATCGATGGCCTCTTTCTGTTCCTACAGATCTGATCTTCTGATCTGTATCCCTTGCTCCTTGGAAATCTGGTGAGGATTATTCTACCAAGTTAAATCCGAGCTATGGAGAAGTCGATCAATCTTCTCCCCTCAGATCCAGCGCCGTCGCCCCTCTCTCATTTTTCAGTGTGAAACCCTAGTTTTCAACACTCCAGTCGACAACTGAAAGAATGACGACTCACATATGATCTGTCTAGAGAGGAGGGGTTTATATAGTGTTAGGGTTTAAGTAAACCCTAACCCTAATGGGCTGAAAGCAGTTTATGGGCCAGACCAGGGATCAGATGCAAATAATAAAGTGGGCCCTCTTTTATTAATTAATTCTC
>JAPKLW010000961.1:166347-218130 GCA_026898455.1 Plectranthus barbatus | reverse complement strand
TGTACGAAACACTTAATCATATATGCTTTCAGTATACAATCCCAACAGTTATATATTAAGCCTAGAAATCGTATGTGAGCTCAGGAATCGAGTTGTGGTTATTTTGGAGCATTTTTTATATTTTAGCCCTATTTGGAGATATTGAGCTTATATTTCGATTCCACAATATTTTGATGTTTAAAACTATGTCTAGACTTGTTATACATGTCAGAAAACCATTTGGTGTTGTTAGAAATTGATTGGACGAGTCCGGATAACCGTTTGAGCCAAAACTCAAAATTTTAACCGAAGGCATTTTAGCCTCTGTTTCAGTCGACGAAAACCAGTGCATTGGTTAACGCAGCTGTGTTGGTCGACACGGAAGCATGTCGGTCGACACAGAGCCGTCATTCGTTTCTTTATCCATCGACCATTCAAATTGATCGACATCCTTTCATGTTGGTCGACATGTTGTACGTCGACCGACACAAAATCATTTCGGTCGACGCGTATTTATTTTCTCCATGTTGATTTTCACACCTTTTATTTTGATCGGCATTATTTCATATCGGTAGACACATTGTGTGTCGATCGACACAAACATATATCGGTCGACGTGAGTCATTTTAGTCGACACATTTTTATTTCGATCAACACAATTTACATTTTGAATAAAATATTCATATTGATCGACACAAGTTGCATATCGGTCAACACATACATATTGATCGACATCTATCCATTTTGGTCGACATGACCATGTCAATCGACACACTCCTGTGTCGATCGACACACTCCTGTGTCGATCGACACAGAGAACATTTTTAAATTTTTGTTTCTTTCTTCAGTCGATTTGACCTATCTTCTATATCGTTCGACATCCCCTATATCAATCAATGTAGAGAGCTATTTTTCTTTCTTTCTTGCTCTCTTTAAAACCATTTGATTCGAATCAATTTCCATTGATTGATTTGATCTTTTGTATCATAAACCATTCTTGAAATAACTTGATGAGCTCTCATACTCTCAAGCGAATGTACGATAATTCATAATTAATTATGAAGTTCTTTCATTCATATCCTTAGAAGTAATGTTCCATCATTTGACGAAGCCTTGTGTTTGTTCAATTGAAATTGAACAATGAATTTCATTCCTTCAATAACGTTCGATATTGAATTACGAGCTATTCGATTAATGTTTTACGTCCATAAATGATTAAGAGTCTAGAATTATTTGATATGTCAGATTACAGATAACCTATCATCCCTTGAGAATTTACTCGTATTCCTTATGTTATAGGAAAGGACAGAAGAAAGACTATCAACTAGAAAATCATCTGTGACCGCACCAAACTAAGGTGGACTTTCTCTTACCCCTATATTGTGGGCCAAAATAAAATCAAAATGATGTTTTCTTTTTTAAAGTATATAAATCATGAAATGTAATGTTTTGTTTTCAACTATTTTGTCATCCCCTACTGTTTTGTATTTGTTATCTGTCCTTTCTGTGGGGGAACCCCACTTAGAGAAGAACATCAAACGTAGTTACGTGGATGTTAACTCAACGTATTTTGAGTCTGTAATGATCATGCCTGGGTAGTGAAAGAGATACATGAGTTAGTGCACTGTAATGCTGACATGTTAGGGGTCGCGCCCTACTCGGACTAGCATCGTGACTGTGGTAGGAGGCCACCTCCCAGTCACATGATTTTGCAGATAGTTTAATTGTGTAATAGAGCATGCTCATGATCAGAAAATGTTTTGGTGCCACGTGAGGATTTCGAACTTAAAACCCCATGTGCGACCCAATGAAAATGACATGACAAAATTATATATGTATGTTTTTGATAGGGCTGGCAATTCGTGCTTGTTGGGTCGTTATCATGTCGACCTATTAAGAACACAAGATTTTGTGTCATGTTCGTGTTGGATCGTGTTACATGATAATATATCGTGTTATCTGATAATTATATTGTGTTTGTGTCGTGTCATTTTGTGTTCGTGTTACCCAATATTTATTTCATAAAAGATTTGTGTGTTCGTTTCGTGTTCGTGTTAGATTCGTGTCAATATCGTGTTAACAAGTAATTATCGTTTCGTGTTAATAGGTAATTATCATTTAAACTTGTAATTCTCGGGTTTTTAATAGGTAATTATCGTGTTCGTGTTCGTGTCGTGTTTTGTCGTGATCATGTCGTGTCGCATCGTGTCGCGTTTAACCCCATTATTATCGTGCAAGTTTGTGTCGGGTTATCGTGTCGTGTAAAAAATTGCCAGCCCTAGTTTTCGGGCATGTGTTCACTAAATACAATTTGTACTTAGCCCCTTGCATTATTTCTAAAATGCACAGGTTAAAAGAAGATTTGAAGCAGAGTACGAGGTAGCAGATGGAGTGGAGCTGAAGAACCTTGATAAGCTCGTATTTTGTCTCACTTATCATTTTGTTTTCTTTATTATTTTATGCATTTACATTACTTTTTAGTTAATAATTTAGCATGAACTGTTATTATGCTTATCGTGCTCAGTTTTGTATGTATTTGAAGCAAAAAGTGAGCGGAAGGACAAAAGAGCCGAGTTACACAGATTTACTACTTTGATTGACACACGGGAAGTCGACTATGTTGGAAGACGTGCCAAAATCTTGAAGCATGACCTTTGTGTCAATCAACGTGGTGCATGTCAATTGACACGAAGGTTGGATGTCGATCGAAAGAAGGCAGGAAGAACAAGGCTCAGCACAACCGGTGTCGATCGACATGGAGGATGAAGGCAAGTCGGTCGAACAGAAGAAAGAAGGAAATCGACGCATGCGTGTGTGTCGATCAACACAGAAGTCCGGAAAAGAAAGAAAGTCTCAATTTGGCAATTTTTTATGTTTTCGTCCATTACCTTTTGAAGATCAAATTCCTCCCCTATAAATAGGGTTTTATTAGCTCGAAAATAAGGGGGTTAAAATTTAAATTCCTAGTTATATTTACTTTAATTTTCAGTACTTTAATTTTTCAGTTCTCTTTATTTTCATTGTTGTATTTGGATTCAAGTATTTCAAGGTTCCTATTTGTTTAATGAATCAAGTAAGTTCCTTTATGCTTCTTGCAATCTTTATGTTCAATATGTTAGCTAGAAACCCTAAAAGATTCTAGATTTTTCACCATCCTCTTTAGCATGCTTTAATTCGATTAACTTAAAACCCTAATTAATTGGTTCAAATTATATGGTTTTCTTTCCAAAATCTATTTTCAATTGAAGAATCGAGAGATGAAAATTGAATTAGGTTTATAGTTATTAATTTGATACAATTGTTTTCTGTCTCAAAAGGAAGAATTGGTTGTAGTGTTTTTAATCTGCATCTTTATCAGGATTGATTAGTTTGTGTTCTTGAGACCGAGATGTAAAATTCACTTTCTTGTAATCTAGGTTCTAATTGTCTAACCAAGGAATTGATTCCAAAATATTAGATTTCCCACCTAAGTAATTATTTTTGGGTTTGGATTGATTGATTATGCATGTTGATTGGATTGGTTGATTTCCCTAGGATCTGTGCTTTTTATTATTGAATTTTATTTCAAAGTTATTTTCTAAATTGAAAACACCCAAAACCTTTCTCAAATTTGGGTTACTCAAATAACGAATAGATAAACTATACCAAGTACATGAGATGACTTCTTTGCACTGTCCCTATGGGTTCGACCACCTTAGGGTGTAATTATAAATTTATTTGCGTGCTATTCTAGAGCTTGTCAAATTGGTGTCGTTGCCGGGTATAGTCAGATTATATCTTGTTATTGGATTGTTTTGATATTTTCTAGATTGAGTTTTATTTTTAATTTTATTTTTCGAGTTTGTGTGTCTGTGTGATTTTCAGGTTTTGCGCTCTGTTTCGATCGACACCGTGTGTGTCGATCGACACAGACGCATCACCTGTGTCGATCAACATAGAGGCTCATTTCCTACAATTTGTTTTCTTTTTAGGTGCATGAACACAAGAGCACGGGGAAAGAAACTTGAAGCCTTTGATTCCGAAATCGAAGCCACCTGTAGGAGAAACAAAAGCAAAGCAAGGGAGAAACAAAAGAAAAGGCAGCCCGAGATGGATAATCCACCAGAAGCACCACTCCAAAACACGACTCCCGAGGAGCAAAAGCAGTTAGTGGATGAGGTCCGACGACTCAGGGAGCAACTCCAAGCAGCACAAGCAGTTCAAGCAGAGCAAGCCGCCATAGTGGAAGCCATGAACAATGGAGGAAACCCTGAAAGGCAGATTGTGGTGCCACAAAGATCCATACTTGATTGCTTCTTGCCGCACAGAAAGGAGCCGGGTTTCCAAGTTGGTATTGATGCCAATAACTTCGAGCTGAAGACAGGCCTGATTCAGATGGTTCAGCAGAACCAATATGCAGGGAAGGCCCTTGAAGACCCGTACGCTCACCTCAGTCAGTTCATCGAGGTGTGCAATACAGTGAAGTAGAATGGAGTTCCTCAAGAAACCATCCGGATGCGCTTATTTTCTTTTTCTCTCAGGGATGAGGCCCAGTCATGGTTTTCTAGCTTGGACAAGAGCAGGATCGCCACATCATCACAACTTCGAGCAGAATTTCTCACCAACTTCTTCCCACCCAGTGTCATCATGAAGAAGAAGTCCAAAATCACTCACTTCAATCAAAAGTATGATGAGACCCTCTATGAAGTTTGGAAGAGATAAAAGAACTGTTGAGGATGTGTCCCGGCCATCGGTGCTGAGTTCCTTACAGCCCCCTATCTATACTGAAAGTGGCTTCTTCACTCCAGTCAGAAAAGTATTCTGGTGAGCCCAATCTCTTTAGAGACCGATCTAGAGATGCAGGTATACCACTTTTATGAAGGATTGATCCCTCACATGAATGAGTTGGTGGATGCTTCAGCTGGAGGCATTCTCATGAAGAAAATTGGAGTAGAAGGGATGCAACTTCTTGCAGACATGGCACTGAACAGCCATCAATGGTCTACTGAAAGGCAGAAAGCAGTCAAGGAAGTAACCACTACTCCAAAAATTGATGTGGTGGTAGAAGTCAAGAAGCTCCGAGAAGAGTTCACAAAGTTGGAGGTCGGTAGAGCTTCAGTAGCAGTTGTGTCAAATCCAAACATGCCCATAGTTCCTGTTGAGGCCGACTACATATACCGAGGAAGTAATTCGAGCACCTCCAATACTACTGAAGTGAATTATGCCAATGGAGGTTACAACAACAACAACTACCGAGCCAACAATCAGGGGTACAACTACAGTGCTAAAAATCACCTTGGTTTTTCATATTCTAACCTTTTTATAGCAAAAAATCCTCCACCGGGGTTCAGTGTTGGAGCCGTGTGAGAGATTGGGGAGAAGAAAAGATCTGTGTTGGAGGAGACACTTGACAAGTTCATCAAAAGCTCTAACAATAGGTTTGGCAAGGTGGAGACTGAACTGAAAAACATGTCCACTCACATGCAGCATATGATGAAGCACCTTCAGATGCTCGACACACAGCTCAGTCAGATTGCTACTACCTTGAGCAATCAACACAAGCCAGGTCAGCTCCCCAGCACCACAGAAGTCAACCCAGAGAAGGCCATACAGGTGAATTCCATATCTTTGAGGTCTGGTACAAGGTACAGTGGTCCGAGAATGCCCGAGGATGATTTTGGGGTTGAAGAGGACAGAATCTCCGCTGAAGATGCCTCTATATCGACCAACACAGTGCCTGTGTTGGTCGACACAAAAGACCAAAGGAGAGGCAGAGTAGTCAACATCGAGGACAATTTGACCGATAGGAGCAAAGCAATCATGTCGACCGACACTGCCCCTATCGATTGACATACAGGACAAATAGCTGCAGTCGACATGCAGGGAAATCGACCGATTCAGAGGCCAGGGGAAGCTGAAAATTTAAGAAAAAAAGTGATCCAACTCCTCAAATCCCCTTTCCCCAAACATTTGCAAAGAAGAAGGAAGATTCAATGTTTGCTCAGTTCATGGAGAATCTCAAGAAGGTCAACATCAACATCCCACTGATCGAGACTCTCCGCAAGATTCCCGGTTACATGAAGTTTTTGAGGAAGCTGATGATAGAAAAGAAACCAGTAATTGAAGATCAAACTATTTCAATTCATGAACAATGTAGTCTTTTTTTTGCAGAAATAGGTACCACCAAAGAGGTCCGATCTAGGATGCCTCTCTATTCCGATCGAGATTGGGGGGAAGGAGTTTAGAGATGTCCTCTGCGACATAGGAGCCAACATTAACTTCATGACATACACTATTTTTCAGAAGTTGCAGATTGGCGAGATGAGGCCAACCTCAATCACTCTTCAGATGGTTGATCGCTCAATCTCTCGACCAAGAGGAGTAATCGAAGATGTTTTAATTCGTGTTGGTCATTTAATTTTCCCTGGTGACTTTGTTGTGTTGGATATGAAGGAACAACATGGGATGCCGACGATCCTTGGAAGAGAATTTTTGAAGATAAGTGGTGCTCTAATCGATTGCCGAGGTGGAGAGATCACACTTCGAGGGAATAATGAAACAATCACCTTTGTGAATGATCGGATTCAAAAGGAAGATGCATGCAACAACATCTCCACATATGAAGAAGATAAAGAAGACACCGAGATCGAATGGGAGCGCAAAAATGGGATGGCAAAATTGCCAATCACACCATTCTCTTTTAAGTTCACCATTGTTATTCGTGATCGGATGGTTTACTGATAGCGTATTTTGCAACACGCTATTCTGCAAGTGTACAGACCACTGCAGAGGGCAAGTAATAATTTATCGAACACAAAGATTGCAGATCCGAAATATAATCAATCACTAAAGCATAGAGATCTTACTACTCTCTAGATAAATCGGTAAAGGAGTTGGCTTATTTAAACTAGGTAGTTTTGAAAAGTAAGTAATTAAAAAGATTGAGTTTAGAAAATATAGATGAACAGGATTCCAGGGCAATCCACTATGATGAATAATTATGCAGTATTTCTTCAATCCAATTCCAATTTAATTTCCAAATGCATGAGTTAATCGCATTTATGTTATCAGGTGATTCTTCCGAAATCTAAACCATAACATGGAAATAAAAGACCTAATGACTCCTTCCGGATGTGCAGGAGGACTTCTACTCTTGATTAAAACATCAGATTTTAACCCTTTAATAACTCAAATTCCTTCCGGACATTCAATTTATTAAATCTAATTATCCTGCAACCTATTGATAAACCTAGACCTTACAGTTCAAAGATAGACCAATCAAATTGTCATCAATGGCCAATATCAAGCAATTAATCAAAACCCAGGAATAATTGGAATGCGAATGGAAAAGGAAAATTGAACTAAATAAACACGTACATAAAATTCATCAAGTTTCAAACCCTAGAATCCACAGAGGACTTAGGCAATCATGCAAAGTTCCATAAAAACAGAGAAGAATATAATCAAAAGTATGGAAAACATTGAAACCAAAAACCAGTAGTCTTCAATCTTTGTTCTTCAAAATCTGCTCCGTTCTGCTCTCTCTAACTCTTGATATGCGAAAATAAGGGTGAAGGAATGTTTTTTAGTCTTGGAAGCCTCTATTTATACTTATCTTCTTCAAACCCAAAAAGATATGGGATTTGGATCAATATTCACCCAAAAAGTCACGATCGGCGACCCATAAGATGTCGATGGTGACCGCAGAGCGTGTACTCGGGTCGCCATCTATGCATCGTACCAAAAACGTAGAAATTTGCACGATCGGCGACCAGAATGCATGAATGGCGGTCGCCATTCATGCAGTTTGGTCATCGTTCATGCGCCGAAGTAAAAACGTGAGAAATTACGGGATTGGAGACCCATTTGCATGATCGGCGACCGCCGTTCATGCATTTTGGGTCGCCGATCACGTCGCAAACTGAAATTTGAAGTTTCTCGACGATCTCTTCTCACTTTTTCCTCTTCCGGTGCAACTAAACATCAACTAGCTTCATGGTGCTCGATCATATCATGTAAACGGCTCAATTGTGCGTGAATCCTGCAAAGATAACTCAAAACCAAGCCAAACGTAATATTTCTTAAAAGTATGTGAATATGGCATACAATTATCACTGAACGACCTAATCTTAGTCAAAAAGCCAGCAGATTCACATCAGTAAATGCACAAAAATGAGTGTTTATCAATTACATGATCGATGTAAGGGGGCAACGAGTCTGGACCCAACCTCCTTGGTGAAGGATCACTATCGTCGAGCCACTACAATAACTAAGGCACTGAATGGGAGGTAACCCATTGTTTCAATTATTTTTTTCTGTATTTTTCCCTTAATTTTCGTATGGTTGTTTTGTTTTCTATTTCTCTGAAAGAAAAAAAATTGGAGCTCTGTTTCGATCGACACACAGGGTGTCGATCGACATAGAGACCATCGACGGAGTACACTTCGATGCAAATATGGAGTCGACAGGAAGGCTCTGTGTCAATCGACACATAGCCTGTCGATCGACACAGAGTGCTAGCAGCCCCAAATTTTTGTCTTTCATGTTCTGCAGCCTTCGAAGGATAAAAAGTTGGTGTCTGAGGCCAACATCGAGGTACTGTTTCACTCCTAGTCTGATTTTCTAACTTATTCCCTTTGTCAATTGAATAAGTTTGGGGGGAGGATGACTTGGAGTTGAAACTATTTCTTCCCTTTTACTTGATGCTTTGTTTAAATTTATGCCTAGTTTGAAAATTTTGAATAAATGATTTTGTAAGAAAAAAATTGCGTAGCAAATTGATTGACTTTAGTATGAATTGATTGTGATAGTGGTTGAGAATGCCTATGAATGTAGAAAACTGCATGATTACTTGTTTTGAAACTTACAAAGGCATGATGTTTGATGATGATTTGATGTTTACTATGGAAGAATTGTTGTCCCAAGTGTGAGATTTTGAGCCTAAATTTGATTGTGAGTGTGTCTGCATTATTGAGTATCTCTAGAACTTGCTTTGTTTCTTTTTCGAGACTGCTAGTGTGCACAGGTTTAGGAAGTGATTTTAGGCCATCTTTGTTTAGCCTATTTGTCCCATACACTGTCCATTTCAATGCACTATCCCTAGTCAGCCCCATTGAGCCTTTAGTTTTCTTGCTTGTCTATGAAAAAGTTCTAGTTTTCGAGGAATAATTGTGAGGAAGATAAAATATTATTAGAAGGGTGAAAACAATAGAAAGGTTGGGCTCTAGAAGAAAAAAGAAAAAAAAGATGTGTTTGTGTTTGTTAATCCTTGTAAGCTCAAATGTATAATCAAAATTGTTTAAAGCATAAAATGATATGTGAAAATAGCTTATGAAAAAGAAAAGAAAAATAAATAAAAGAGTCTTGGTTGATGTTGAATAATATAAGAGATGGGTGGATATTTATAGATAGTGGTTTAGATTAGTTGAGAATGATCAACTCAATTGATTTTAGCCACTTGGCCATATATTTTCCTACCTTTCACTAAAAAGCCTTCATTACAACCTTGAATAAGTCCTTTCTCCCGAGGTTGGCGCATCTCGTTGAGCGTGGAGAAGCATTGGGAACCCCAATTGATCTTATACTTGTGTGCACATATTTGCAGTGGAGATTTAGAATATTTGCAAGCCTATGGTAGAACTTGATTTGCATGACTTGTGTGATCTCATATTATCCTAACATTTGAGTGAATGAGTGAAAACACTTCTCTTGTGAGTCTTCCAAGGTCTACAGATTTTTTGATTCTTACTAATTATTGATGTTTTGTCGATTTACGAGTTTGACTGTGATGAATCTTGTGAAGCATTGCACTTCTCTTCTACTTGAACTATTGATTCATTCTTTTGTTGATTGAGGACAATCAAGTGTTTAAGTTTGGGGGTTGAGCTCGTATTTTGTCTCACTTATCGTTTTGTTTTCTTTATTATTTTATGCATTTATATTACTTTTTAGTTAATAATTGAGCATGAACTGTTTATGGGGGATATTATGCTTGTCGTGCTCAGTTTTGTAGGTATTTGAGGCTAAAAGTGAGCGGAAGGACAAAAGAGCCGAGTTACACAAAGTTGCTGCTTCAATTGATACACGAGAAGTCGACCAAGTTGGAACACGTGCCAAAATCCTAAAGCATGATATCTGTGTAGATCGACGTGGTGCATGTCGATCGACACAACCGGTGTTGATCAACACGGAGGATGAAGGCAAGTCGGTCGAAACAGAAGAAAGAAGGAAATTGACGCATGCGTGTGTATCAATCGACACACACTGTGTCGATCGACACAGAAGTCCGAAAAAGAAAGAAATTTGACATGTAGATTTGAACTCACAAACAATAAATAATATGATGTTGGTACGAATTAGTACATTTATCGATGATAAAACATTATCATATGAAGGTCAATATCATTTAGAGAACTGTCTGGATATCAAAACTGATATTTAACAGAGTACAAGAGTCATCACCATAGTGTAATATCCTGATTTGATTGAAGACATTAAAGAGTTGACGAGGGAGATTGAGTGTATAAACTTTTAATATATGTGAGAGTAGTAAATCAAATTGCATGTCAAGCAGTTTGAGGTCTAAGTTTAATTTTTATATAGCATGCACTAACGCATATCATTAAATCTAATGATGCAACACACAATCCTTATCATAAACCCGTTATGAAAGTTCCTTTTGAAGAGAGAAAGAGATGTAATTGGTTGAAAATTTAAAGTTTTCAGTAATAACATATTGAAAGTTTTTCACACAATAAAAATAATGAAATTTTCATTAAAAGTTATAAATCATGAAGTGAAACCCATCATATAGAAAAAGTAATGTATAAGTTTCAATCAAGAAGCTCAACCAGTTAAACTCTTTGTCTACAGTTAATTGGTCATATTTTCGAGTCACGTCGAAACAAGCACTCTCCATTTAAATAGTATAACCTAATAAAAAATAAAATAATTTATAAGCATTATTAAAATTTAAAACTAACATTTAGGCTTATAAAATTAAATTTAGAAATTGGTCAAAAATAAATATAAGTTAATATAATATGATATATGTATATATACTATGTATATAAATTATATGTGTTATCATATAATTTTGTAACTTGCAATATTTAAATATTCATATAATTTGCCTACAAACAAAATATTAAACTTAATATTACAATATAAATAATTAAAGTTCTCAAGCAAATTGTGGATGCAATACTGATAATTTTATAAACAAACATCTCAATAATAATTCTACCTACAAAATAAAACATAATTTTTTAAAGTAATGTCAATTACAAATATAAGTTTTTAATCAATTGATTAAAAAAAATAATAAACCAAATTAAAGACCAACTTATTAAATATGAAACATTAAGTTCATCAACCACTCATGTACTTGAAATAACTTTAAATTATTACATATCGACAGTTAGTTAGCAGTTACAAGTTAGCATTTAAACTAGATCCTTGCAAAGAGGCTTGCTATGATTTTATAAACAAATAACTCAATAATAATTCTACCAACAAATAAAACATATCAATTTAAAGTAATGTCATTTACAATTAACATATATAAGTTTTTGTCTCAATCGAGTGAAAATTAGTAATCAAAGTAAAGGCCAACTTAAATATGAAACAATAAGTTTCGAATTTTCAAACACTATAAATTTCTACTTTTGATAGTAGATTTATTTTCATGAACTTATTGCAGATCGACAACATATAAAATCCATATTCAAACTAATTTTGTGCTAATGGATACAATCCGATTAGAAAACCAACTATTATGATTATAAGATTTATTGATTTTAATTCTATCTCAAAATAAGTTTCTAAAAATCAATATATTTCCAAATATGAATTAAAAACCCTAAATGTCTACGGCAATTAATTGATCTAAATGCAACCATAAAGTAGTCAAATAGAGCGTTATCCATTTAATTGAAAGAAATAAGTAGTTAAAACATTTTTATAATAATATTTAAGAAAAATTATAAAAATACCCTAAAGAATTGGTCAATTATGAAAAATACTCTACTATTTTCTTTTTCATATTCTAATATTTCATTTTTCAATTAAAAATACCCTGCACTATAAAAAGTATCCTAAAGTTTCTCATATCAATGAATTATAGCCTAATGTTTAATTCCATCGATTAAAAATACCCTACATCGTTAATGGTATTAAAATTTTGATGGATTATATTTTAATTTTAATCAATTTATGCCACATATATACCAAAAAAAAGGAAATGACACATTATTTTATGTATGATTCATCAAAATCGTTACACTGTGAACGATTGAGGGTATTTTTAATTGATAAAATCAAACATTATGGCATAATTCAGTACTAAGAGAAATATTGAGTGTTTTTTCATAGTAGTGGATATTTTAAATTGACAAAATGAAACATTATGATATAATTCTGTAAACAAGAAATGTTAATATTTTTTAAAGTTGACTAAAGTTTAGCATATTTTTATAGTTTTCCCTAATATTTAATTTTCAACTCTATAAAACGAACTCAAAATGAGACAGATTGATAGATACAAAACATCATCATATCATATCATACATTGTTTGAAATAGGTAAAAATGGAGCAGATAATCGCAACTCATAGAATAAAGCCCTCATCTCCAACCCCTCTTCACTTCAAAACCCACAAACTCTCATTTCTAGACCAAATCATACCGCCATATTATGTTCCCCTAATTTTCTTCTATCGAAACGACGAATCTGAACAACCAATCGAAATCTCACGACGTCTTCAGCAATCTTTGTCGGAGACATTAACCATCTTCTACCCTTTTGCAGGAACGATGAGAGACTCATACGTTGATTGCAACGACGATGGCACAGAGCTAGTGGAAGCCCAAGTTCATGCTGATCTTGCACATTTCACGCAACAATCCGATGATGAGAAGCTCAAGCAGTTGATCCACACGCGCGAAGACATCCTGCTACCTCTGCTAGTGAAACTCAGTCACTTCGATTGCGGAGGATTCGCTGTCGGGGTCAGCATGTGTCATAGAATAGGGGACATGTCATCTTTTATCATGTTCATGAATGCATGGGCAGCCACTTGCCATGGGAAGACTTCTTCTCGAATCACCCCTCCTTCCTTTTACCTACCACTCCATTTTCCTCCCACAGACATCCCTGCATCTGATCAGATGCGCAGTCCAGTGAAGATAAATGATCGGAAAATCACTGCGAGAAGGTTCGTTTTCGAAAGGGAAAAGCTTGAAAAGCTGAAGAAATTAGAAGGTTCAAAGGTGAAGGATCCAACCACAGTGGAAGCATTGTCGGGTTTCATATGGAAAGTTGCGATAAAGGCTTGCAAGGCTGAGTCGACGGCGGCGAAGAGAGGAACGTTAACGGCGCCATTCGTAGGCTCTCATGTGGTTAACTTGAGGCCAAGAACAGTTCCCCCGATACCGGATCACACCTTCGGGAACTGCTTTACCAAATGCTTGGCATTTGTGTCTTCGGAGGAGGATGAGAGGGAGAGTGGCGTGCATGTGTCCAAGATCAGGGCTGCCATAAGAGAAGTAGACAATGATTTCATCAGTCATGTGGTCAAGGATGGTAAGAAGCTCTTACAAAAACTAGGGGAAACCCATGATTTCAGCAATTTGGGAAGCATTAGGTTTTCAAGTTGGTGGAGGTTTCCGATGTACGATGTGGATTTCCGATGGGGAAAGCCGGTTTGGGTTGCCACTTGCAGCTTCCCATCTACTAATGGAGCAATACTGATGAGCACTCCATCTGGAGATGGTATCGAAGCCTGGGTTAGCGTTTTCGACGACAACCTCTCCTTCATACATTCGCTTCAAACCAACTCCGACAATCTTCTGCTTCACTAAAATATTAATTTCACAACACTAGTTTAATAATAATAATAATAATAATAATAATAATAATAGAAGATATTAGCAGTAAATTCGAAGATATTGTTTGCAGAGAATTTATTGCTAATATTGTATTCTATTTATTCAACACGTCCAATCTTGAATACAAAGCCTCTCTCCTCACTTTTTCATTGCTTCTCTGGTTCTATTCTCTCTTTTTTTATTTACCAAATCATACAAACGAGTTTTAGTAAATAGCAACTAAAAATCAAGTTGATAGGGTAGTTTTTCATTTTTTTTTTCTTAAACAAATATTGTCTATGATGTGCATTATTTTATGATCATAATGTTGTGCAATTTTTTTTTTTAAATTCTATTAGATTTTTTGTTGCATTTACATGAATTCCTAGGCCTTTGCTTTAGATTCTTTTGTTTAATTTTTTAAATTTCTTGAGAGTTGTGAAGTACGAAAATGCGAATATGTAAGTTTGACACACGGTTGTCAAACTTACTCGCATTGACAGGTTAATGTCAAACCTTATCTTCTTATAACTTTGACTCTTTAGTGTCAAAGTTCCGAATCTGTTTATGACTAGTTTGTTACAACTAACTCCTAATTTATAGGGATCTTGTTTATATCTTGTTGACTACGTTTTTGCAGGTCCTATTTCATAGATTTCGAATATATTATCTATATTAAGTATATATTATTAATTATATTATTTATACTATTATTCTAGGTAGTTATTTTAGTTCCTAAATAATAGGGAGCACCTCCATTTCTTTACTTCACCCCACGTGAGTTTGTGGGAAGTTTATTCTTGTGTGTAAACAGGTAAAGAACGTGGAAGAGGACACGATCCCATTGCCAAGTAGTGGAAGAGTGTACGAGTGCTCCAAAATCAAATAAGTACAAGACGAGCAAGACTAGAGAATTGTGGATTAGAGATTAGACACATACTCATACAAGCTCTAGGCTGAATCGTCCTTCCTCAATCATTCTTCAAGTACACGAAGTTTGCAATCAAGGTGTGGAATCCATCTCCGGAGAGTGAATCCTACGGTGGAGGAGCATTTGGGTTGTATCATGTGTTTCTTGTGTTTGATTGTTTTTCGTAGGAATTTTTCTAAGGAGTGAACTTAGGAAAATTTCTATCTTGTTTAGTATTTTGTTCTTCACTTGTAAAAACCTTGTTTTGAAAAGTGAAAACTATTTGCCGTGTGGCTCTCGAGGGTTTATAATTTATAAACCTTCGAACAATTAATTCCGCTGTGTCAAACTCTTTAAGCTTCCGTGTGTGTTTAAAATACTCTGTTTTGCATGTGTCAAACTTTTCTGTTTTACTATCTTTGACACCATTGTGTTAAACTCGGGCACTAAATTCTATCAATTGGCGTCACGAGCCTCTACTTGACGAACTAAGTAGTTTCTTTCCTGAGTGCAGTTTTTCACGATGGATATGTCTAGTGTGCCAGCCGTCCTCCCGTGTTGGATAGTAATGGGATCAACTACAACATGTGGAAAACCCGTATGCGAATCTACATCAAAGCTGTTGATGAAAGAGCTTGGGCTGCGTTGCTGGAAGGATGGACACCTCCGAAGGAAGAAATTCCAGATCCTGAAGATGCAACAAAGACTGTCATGATTCCAAAAGAAGAAGAAAAATGGTCAAATGAGGAACGGATATTGTCAAACTGCAATGCTAAAGCTCTTAATTCAATTTTTATGTCTGTTGATATTGGTTGTGCTAGGTTAATCTCCAGTTGCCTGGAAGCAAAAGAAGCCTGGCTTATTCTTCAAGCCAAATGTGAAGGGTCAGCAAGTGTGCGAAAGACCAAAATGAGGCTTCTCACTACAAAATTTGAGAATCTTCGTATGGCGGAGGATGAAACCATCACCGAGTACTTTGAGAAGATGGTGACCATGGCGAATGAAGCTCTAGCACTGGAAGAACCGATTAGCAATGAACGACTTGTTAGCAAGATGCTTAGGACTCTACCTGAAAGATTCAATCACAAGATTTCTGCCATTGAAGAGGCTAGAGATTTGGAAAAGCTGGAGATTGGTGAATTGGTAAGCATTCTTACCACATTTGAAATGAATTTGAATGAACAAAAACAAGTCTACAGGGGCAAAAGTATTGCACTTCATGCTGGAAAAGAACCAGTTGAAAGTGTGTCAAAGTTATCAAAGTTTGACCTCGAGGTGTCAGACGATGAATTGCTTGATGAGGAACAACCGAATCTGGTGCTCTTGACGAAAAAGTTCAACAAATTCATGAGAACTGTGAAGAAAGGAAAAGGTGATTCCAGCTTAAGAAGATTCAAAACTACAACCTCCGTGCCTTCAAGCGCCTCAAGTAATTCAACCACATCCTCACGTAAGAGTGATAAATACTCCAAAAATGGTATTAATCCTTTTTCCGAAAGTTCTACTTTTGATAATGTCAAGTGTCATGGGTGTTCTGGAATGGGTCATTTTGCTAACGAATGTCCTACTGTTCTAAGAAGAAAAAAATTAAACTTTTACACCACCCTGAGTGAAGACTCTGACACTGATGAGGATGAGGATGAGCAGGTTGTGTTATATGTTAGGATTGAGGAGCTCAATGAAGATGATTTGATGGAGGTAGACAACACTGAAGAGCCTAAGGAGGAAGAAGATGCAAGAGATCTCTCGATTGTGCCATGTGGTGATACAAGCATCAGGCATAATGCATCTAACTCTGACGTGTCAATGTCTGAGTATGTTTCAGGTCAAAGCAATGAGGAAGAAGGAAATTTTGTATCGTCTCCAGAAGAAATGGAGAAAATGAGTGATCTCTTTAACATTGTGGATAAACGATGTGAAGAACAAGGACAGGAGATTGAAAGACTAAAAGAGGAGAATCAGTCCATTAGGAGACAGCTCATGAGATTAGAAGTCCTTCTCACTAGAAGAGACAAAGAAGTCAGTCATCTCAAAGAGAAGCTGAAGGAAGCTGACTCTGTCTTTGACAAAATCAATCGTGGACGTGACACTCTAGATGAAATCCTTGCCACCAAAACCTCTGATGGAAGTGGACTAGGATACGTCGATCAATCTACTCCGAGTTCCAGTTTTTGTGACTCCCAGAACTTAATCAAATTCACAAAGGGGGAGTCTGACACCAGAATGTCAAACGAGAAAGAAAAGTCAAAGAAGTATGTATGCCATTACTGCAACAAGGCAGGACACATCAAGCCTTTTTGCAGGAAAAGAATTGCAGATGAAAACCAGAAATCAGGTTCAAACTGTTTCGTAGTTTACACTTCTTTGAAAACTAACATTGCAGGTACATGGTACTTTGACAGTGGCTGCTCCAGACACATGACAGGCGATCGTACATGCCTATCAGACTATTCAGCAATTTGTGGTGGTACTGTTACATATGGAGGAGGAGCTAAAGGAAGAATTACAGGGAAAGGAACTTTGAATGTGCCAGACTTTCCAAAACTTCAACATGTTTTGTTTGTGGAAGGTCTGACAGCCAATCTGATCAGCATAAGTCAACTGTGCGATGATGGGATGGTTGTCAAGTTTGACAATGACGTTTGTGAGGTATACGATAAAACTAATAGGTGTGTTATGTTTGGCAGTAGATCCTCAGATAACTTCTATCAAGCTGAACAAGAAGGTAGATGTCTGGTGTCAAAGCCTGACGAAGCTGAACTGTGGCACCAGAAGATGGGACACGCAAGTACCCATTGCATTCAGAAACTTCTGAAGGCTGATGCAGTCAAAGGTGTTCCTAACCTGAAATTTGACCCTGACAAAGTGTGTGATCCATGTACAAAAGGTAAGCAGGTACGTACTTCTCATCCTGTCACTGATTCAGTTAACACCAGCACCTGTTTTGAATTACTTCACATGGATTTGATGGGACCAATTGAAGTTGAAAGTATAGGTCGAAAGAAATATGTGTTAGTATGCACTGATGACTTTTCAAGGTTTACTTGGGTAGAATTCTTGCGAGAAAAATCTGAAGCCTTTGATCACTTCAAGAAGCTGTACAAAAAATTCAAGAAACTCTATCACTCCAGTGTCATAAGGATCCGAACTGATCATGGAAGAGAGTTCGAGAATGAAAGCTTTAATGAATTTTGTGAAAGAAAGGGCATCTCTCATGAGTATTCAGCACCTAAGACACCACAACAAAACGACATGGTTGAAAGGAAGAATAGGACGCTCCAGGAAATGGTTAGAGTTATGTTAAACTCAAAAAACCTATCCAAAAGACTATGGGCTGAAGCGGTTAACACTGCGTGCCATCTGATCAATAGAGTGTATCTTCGTCCAGGAACAAAGACCACTCCATACGAGATTCTAAATGGTAAGAAACCTAATCTCAAATACTTACATGTTTTTGGTTGCCTTTGCTTTGTGCTGAATGACAAGGAATACCTTACAAAGTTAGACACAAGAAGCAGCAAAGCCCTATTTCTTGGGTATGCTAGCAATAGCAGAGCCTATCGTGTGTACAATATTGACACTCAGACCATTCAAGAGTATGTCAATATTGTGTTTGACGAGGCGGGATCACTGCATGACAAGATGGAAGAGTTGGATGCTTCCCATCTAATTGAGTGTTCTGAAGAACCTGCTTCCAGTGAAAAGTCCTCCAGTGATAAACCATCTGCGAGTCACACCTCACCAAGCTCTGACTCAGAAGACCACTCTGACACACCGGTGTCAAACCCAGACAGAAGGGATCACTTTGACACACCGGTGTCAAACCTCGACAGAAGGGATCCTCCACTCAGAATAAGGAAGGATCATCCCAAGTCTCAGGTAATCGGGAATATGACAGAGGGAGTCCAAACCAGAAAGAAGGATCAAGTCAACTACCGTGAGATGGTCAGATCTGTGTGTCTATCGTCAAGGTTTAATCTTCTGCATTCTGCTTGTTATTTATCTTTATTTGAACCAAAGAATGTTAAAGAAGCTCTTGCAGATGAATTTTGGATTAAGTCAATGCAAGAAGAACTCAGCCAATTCGAGTACAATGATGTGTGGGAATTAGTTCCAAGGCCGAGTGACAAGAATGTGATAGGAACCAAATGGATTTTCAAAAATAAAACCGATGAAAAGGGCAACGTAGTGAGGAATAAATCTAGATTGGTTGCTCAGGGGTATACGCAAGTTGAAGGCATTGACTTCGACGAAACGTTCGCTCCTGTGGCAAGATTAGAATCAATCCGTCTTTTGATTGCTATTGCTTGTGCTGCAGATTTTTCACTTTATCAAATGGATGTCAAAAGTGCATTTTTGAACGGGATCCTTGAAGAGGAAGCTTATGTTGAACAACCCAAGGGGTTCGAAGACATGTCAAAGCCGGATCATGTTTATAGGCTGAAAAAGGCCCTATACGGTTTGAAGCAAGCTCCTCGTGCATGGTATGCCCGTCTAACTGATTTTCTATTGGAATTAAACTTTGTAAGAGGTAATGCTGACAAAACCCTCTTTGTCAAACATTTTGAAAATGATTTCATTATAGCACAAATTTATGTTGATGACATAGTGTTTGGTGCGTCAGATGTCAAACTGGTAGATGAGTTTGTCACCAGTATGTCAAAGACATTTCAGATGAGTATGGTTGGTGAATTAAATTATTTTTTAGGTTTGCAAATTGTGCAACGCAAGGATGGTGTATTTATTTCCCAATCTAAGTATGCGTTAGGTTTAATTAAGAGATTTGGTCTTGAGAGTGCTAAACATATGAAAACACCTATGGGTAGTAGTGATAAACTATGCAGAGATGATTCAGGTGTCAAAGTCGATCCTACTCTTTATCGTAGTATGATTGGAAGTCTCTTATATCTCTCTGCCAGTCGTCCTGATATTCTATTCAGTGTAGGTGTTTGTGCAAGGTACCAGTCTGAACCTAAGGAGTCACACTTAAAGGCTGTTAAAAGGATAATTCGATATATCTCGGGCACTCCTAATTTGGGTATTTGGTATACAAAACAGTCTGGCACTGACATTACAGGATATAGTGACGCGGACTGGGCAGGTGATGTGGATGACCGAAATAGCACAAGTGGAGGAGGATTTCTTGTTGGTGCAAACTTGGTGTCATGGTCTAGCAAGAAACAAAATTGCATCTCACTCTCAACGGCAGAAGCTGAATACATTTCAGCAGCTAGTGGATGCACTCAACTCTTATGGATGAGACAAATGCTAGAAGACTATGGTTTGCCTTCTGAAACTCTGACTCTCTTGTGTGACAATTCTAGTGCAATTGAAATAGCTAAAAATCCTGTACAACACTCTCGCACTAAGCACATTGACATAAGACACCACTTTATTCGTGACTTGGTTGAAAAAGGTTTGATTACTTTAAAGTTTGTGACAACAAAAGAACAATTAGCAGATATTTTTACTAAAGCTCTTGACTTTGAGAGATTCTCATACTTGAGAAAATCTCTAGGGATGTGTAACCCTCCTACTGAATGATTTGACTATGTGTGACTGTTGTCTAACCTTTGACACTGTGATGTTAAAGTTTGTTCCTTTGTCGATTATACTTTTTCATGTTATAAAACTGAGAGATACAAGTGTGAGATCTCAAAGTTGTAAAACATGG
This sequence comes from Plectranthus barbatus, assembly GCA_026898455.1. Taxonomy (NCBI): domain Eukaryota; kingdom Viridiplantae; phylum Streptophyta; class Magnoliopsida; order Lamiales; family Lamiaceae; genus Plectranthus; species Plectranthus barbatus. The sequence goes on along the minus strand of JAPKLW010000961.1, from coordinate 197,723 downwards.
TGATTTTGCCCTATTTAAATTTCATGATAAACTGAAAGTACTATGGCCAGCACGTTGTTAGAACTCTGACCATGTGGAATCAAAGTTTATTTGGAAAAATAAATGGGCTAATTTTTCTTTATCTCATTTAGTACTAAAGATTGGACGTGATTAGGCACACAATCTTTGTGGAATGAATAATGAGATTGCTTTTTATCGACACTTTGTAACTTTGACATCTCAGTATCAAACCTGGTAGCAGTCATCATAATTTGAATCTTTTCGAGCTTATCTTTTATTCTGCAAATTTGTTTTAAGTTGTTGCGAATTTTATGGTTTTTAAATCCTAATTTAACCTAATCAGATTTAAAATGGTATTTACCTAAGTTTTAGGCATTTGTTTTAGATATTTTCTCATTAGTTGATTTTAAGTTAATTTCCTTTATTTTCGGTCATTTTGCTATGTTTGTTATTCAAAGTGCACACCTCACCTCACCTCCCTACTTAAGTGTTTTGCTGCAGACTTGTCACATCACTCCCTCACGTCTCTCAAAGCTCTCCCTCTACCACAGACCTTTCACCTCCCTTTCTCTCTCCCACGTCTCACACATCAATCCCACCTTCTCTCTCTCTGAAACTTCTCATCTCACCAAAACACTCACCATGGCCGACAAGAACATCCAAGAACTCCTAGCCAAAACTCTCTCCTCACCGGACGGAGCCAAGATTCTTCAACGCCTACTGGAGAGTCAAATGGAGACAGCCGCCCAAACCTCCACCTCTCAGCCTACTGCCGAAGGAACCACTTCCACTCTTCTCTCTAAATCCGCCATTACACCGCCATCCACCATCACCGAAATCACTCCACCACCTACTATCTCTGAACCAATTCCACCACCCATCACCGAACCTTCAACCTCTCACCCTACTGAGCCAAAGGAAACCACTGCTCACTCCTCTCCCACCAAGTCTGAAAACCCTAATCCTCCTACCGAGCCTTCTCTTGAGGAGTCTGACAAAGCATTTGATGAAGAAACCGAGCGCATTTTGCAGGAACCGTTTCTTCAACCCGATTCAACCCCTCTGCCGTCAAAGTCCTTTGTAGATCTGCCGATTTCTGCCGCTGGAGCCGACCCATCGGAAGTTTGTCATGAGCCACCTCTCTGTTTTGCTCTCCCAGGCCAAGAAGGTTTCCCTATTGTTGCTGAAGAACCGGGAAATCTGAGACTCATCTCTGACGTTGTTCAACAACTTGAGGGCAAGATGCCGGAACGAAGATCTGAACGGATTTTCGAAGACACGATCAAAAAGCAGTACAGAAAGCACGCCGCCACCCGCAGAAAGAAAGTGAAGCCGAGACAGTTTCAAAGGGCCCTGACTGATGCTCCCCACGTCTTTACCCAGGCTGACGATCTGCCCGAGCAGTCCCAAAAGTCTGACACCTTTGTGTCAGAGTTTGAATCAGGAGACCTTGACAACTCCGACGACGAGGACTTCCAAGCAGATCCTCAAGCCACCGCACAGTCTGAAGAACACGCTGATTCCAGTGGAGACCAACCCGAGAAGAAGAAGAGAAAGTCTGATACCGCTACCGCTGTCAAGAAGTCAAAGTCGAGGCTGAAAAAATCAGTGTCAAAGTCTTCCAAACGCCCAGCAAAGACCAAATCCCCAGACCAATCTGATGTCAACAGATCAAAGAAACCAAAGGTGGAACACTATGAGTCCATGGAGCCTGCTCCTTCAAAAGGGAAAGGTACTCAATCCTCTTCTGACGAAGAAAACTCTGACTATGATTCCAACCGCTCTTATTCGCTTAAGTATTATCATTGCCTTGCTAAGTCGCTTAAAGTCCTTTACTCTAAGAGAGAGTTTAAGATTGAGAAGATGATGGATAGGACAATGTTTTCGAAGCATGGGTTAGATGTTTTGCTTAAGAGACGGGGTTTGATTAGGACTGTGACTGACTTTACAACTTTTAGTCCTAGTCTGGTGTTAGAGTTCTTTGCAAATATGTTGAAGGATGAGGTATTCCAAACTGGGAAACCCAAATTTGGGAAGTCGTATGTTAGGGGAAAGATCATCAAATTTGATCCTGACACGATCAACACTTTCCTTGGGTTAAGCTCTGAGTGTGTAGAAGCCTTGTCAAAGCCTGCCGAATTGGATGTTGCTCCTGTGCTGACTGGGGGAAAAACGAAGACCTGGGTGTCCAAGCTGCCTGTATCCACCCTGACCTGGAAATATGTGGCTCTGTTTAAAATTTGTGTTCATAACTGGCTGCCAAATAAAAATTTGTCAGTCGTGTCAAAGGAGCAAGCCGAGTTCTTATACCGTGTGGGCACTGGTCTCCCCTTTAATTTTGGTCAAGCTGTTTTTACTAACATCTTTCGTGCAGTGTCTAAGGCTAATTCCACCTATCTACCGCATCCTTGCCTTCTCCATGCACTGATCATTTCTCAAGGTGTCACTCCGTTGGATGAAGAGTTGCAGTCTGATCCCATCCCTCTGGTTTTTGAGCAATCTCTGACCAGGAAAGGTGATACAAGGGTCAAAGACTTGCCATATGAGCCGAGTGACGAATTCGAGGATGAAGATGTGGATGCTGGTACATCTTCCCAAGATCAAACCTCCAAGATCCAACAGGCAAAGCGACTACTCAAGCAGGCCTTAAAGCTGCTAAAAGATCTGGAGTAAGCTTTCCTACCTGTTCCATTCAAGGGGAGACGATCTGAAGAAGTGGAATCTGCTTGTCCCGCTGGACTTTGGCTCTGTCTGCTGCTGCCTTTAAAATTTTAAGTTCTGTTCCAAAAACAATTTCCTTTCCTTTTGCTGAATTTTTAATGTTTCCTTGTCACTGGATATTTTGTGATTCAGGGGGAGTTTTATTACAATCCCTGTAATCATTTATTTTGCTTATGCAATGATCGTTTTTGCTTATGGTTGATCCATTTTTTTTACATTATTTTGCTTATGCAATGATCGTTTTTGCTTATGGTTGATCCATTTTTTTTACTACTTTTATTATGGTTATACCATTTATTTTGTGGCAATGAATGCTATTGTGTTATGGATGATCCATATGGAATGGAAACAGGTCGGATAAGCTTAAGGGGGAGATTGTGAAGTACGAAAATGCGACTATGTAAGTTTGACACACGGTTGTCAAACTTACTCGCATTGACAGGTTAATGTCAAACCTTATCTTCTTATAACTTTGACTCTTTAGTGTCAAAGTTCCGAATCTGTTTATGACTAGTTTGTTACAACTAACTCCTAATTTATAGGGATCTTGTTTATATCTTGTTGACTACGTTTTTGCAGGTCCTATTTCATAGATTTCGAATATATTATCTATATTAAGTATATATTATTAATTATATTATTTATACTATTATTCTAGGTAGTTATTTTAGTTCCTAAATAATAGGGAGCACTTCCATTTCTTTACTTCACCCCACGTGAGTTTGTGGGAAGTTTATTCTTGTGTGTAAACAGGTAAAGAACGTGGAAGAGGACACGATCCCATTGCCAAGTAGTGGAAGAGTGTACGAGTGCTCCAAAATCAAATAAGTACAAGACGAGCAAGACTAGAGAATTGTGGATTAGAGATTAGACACATACTCATACAAGCTCTAGGCTGAATCGTCCTTCCTCAATCATTCTTCAAGTACACGAAGTTTGCAATCAAGGTGTGGAATCCATCTCCGGAGAGTGAATCCTACGGTGGAGGAGCATTTGGGTTGTATCGTGTGTTTCTTGTGTTTGATTGTTTTTCGTAGGAATTTTTCTAAGGAGTGAACTTAGGAAAATTTCTATCTTGTTTAGTATTTTGTTCTTCACTTGTAAAAACCTTGTTTTGAAAAGTGAAAACTATTTGCCGTGTGGCTCTCGAGGGTTTATAATTTATAAACCTTCGAACAATTAATTCCGCTGTGTCAAACTCTTTAAGCTTTCGTGTGTGTTTAAAATACTCTGTTTTGCATGTGTCAAACTTTTCTGTTTTACTATCTTTGACACCATTGTGTTAAACTCGGGCACTAAATTCTATCAAGAGTGATTTTAGATTTTAATGTGTTTGATTTTATTTATTTTATATTCATCATATTAACACTATGTTAATCCTTTTTCTTGAGCTAGTAAATATTTATCTTATTCTGAAAAAAGAAAAACAAAGAAAAAAAGAGATTATGAAAACATCTCAAAATAATTGCTTCAAAAAATGCTAGGATAATTATTTTTAAATGATGATTATGCATTTAGTCTATTTGATATAATTTATTTTTTTAATTTTATTCGGGTTTATTTAAACATGAATCCATAACATAGTTGTGAAGTCATGAAGGACTAGAATTTTTTGTTATAAGAGATTTTTGAATAAGTTTTATAATTTTAAATATGATAGATAAATTTAAAATACATTTTATATAATATAGAAATTTAAGGCATGTCAAGACATTATGAAGGAGATCTTAAAGCCTGTGACACTTAAATCCTTGTTCATCCAAGAAATATGCTAGCAAACTTTCCTCAAACCTGCTAGAAGAGTCTTTCTGACCAATGCAGCAAAAGCCCACCTGTTTTGATTAAAAAAGACACCGCGAGTCAGAAAAAGTGAGACTTCAACGGGAGGTTTTCCTTTAGTCTCACAACGACTCCAATCGGCTTCAAATCCAAACATTCCAAGGAATCACCTATCAATAAAGGTTACAATCCATCATAAGAAGGTTAATTTTGGCCAATCAACTTCATCATTTTGTCGATCTCTCGAAAGCTACCAATTATCTACATCAAAAGGTTTCTAGTTTTTCTATCAGCTTTCGTGTATCTTCTTGAACACGGGGCTTTGTGCATTGATATATGTGTGAAATGTATGCATTTTGTACGGATAAATGAAGCATTATAGGGTTATTTCTCATGTATTTCACCCACATACAATAGATTTTTGTTAGATTTGGTATTACATTGGTTATAATTGTATTTCAAGTGTTGTAGGATGGAAAAGGAGTGAAAATGTTTAGTTTTACCAAGTTTTTGTGCATTTCTACCGAAATGAGGGTGTTGGGGACTTGGATTTTGCCCCGATTTTTTAAGGAGGAGATTTATTGCAAGATCTACTCAATTTGAAGGAGGAATCAAGTCTAGAGAGGAGATCGAGCCTTGAGATCAGGAATTGGAGAGATCAATTTCATTCCCCATTTTTGTAATTGAATATTGTGCCTTTGCTATTCAATTGTTGGCAAACCAAGGTATGGAGGGGTGAATTTCATTAGGATTTGGGTGTGAATGATTGTATTGAACTTTGATTGATGAATTGAACACTTTTCCTAATATTCGGTTGAACTTGTTTTTGTATAGAGCTCATTTCTATCATACTTTGTGCATTGCATGCCAAGTGTTTGATATTGAGTAAGTTAGATTGTGGTCAATACGTAGGTCTAATCTATGTGAATAGGTCAAAATATAGGTGTTAAGGTTCACTCTAACGAGAAGAAATTGGCACTTAGGTCGATAATCCACGAGCCTTTGGGAGTTGCTTAGTGATAGGACGAATGAGAGTCGAAATATCCAAGGTAATCTATGGTTAACCATCCGGTAGTAAAGGGGGTGAACTAGTGTGGGGTGGATCGATCAATTCAACTCGAGATTAAATAGGTTTGAAAGGGTTTGATAATCATTCTAGTTCATTGCATGTTTCATAACTAAGTCCTAGGTTTCTCATATTTGTAATTTCTACAAGTATTCTCTTACTTGTTTTGATTCTATTACTTTGGAGATTGAATTGTGGTAGGTTATTGTTGTTGAATGTCAATTCATTGTATGATGATGTGTTGGAAGTCTTGTTAGTTTATTTATTTTAATTTGTTGCCTAGATAGTAAATCATTCATTTTTTTATCATCTTCGAATATTGTAAGTTGACGTAGTAGCAAGTACTTGATTAGTGGGCGAATTGAGTCATCGGATTAAATATTTTTATTCTTGAGAGGAGTTTGTTTGTTTGTCAAATAAATTCCACATCAAGTTTTGGCACCGTTATCATGGACACACAAGTAGGTTGCTTGTCGATATGAATCAACATGGAAAATCAACCGAATGAGAACAAGGAGATTTTTGCCACGATGCCAAGGCAAATGTAGGAAATGCAAGCACGTCTCGATGAGAGACAAGCACTGAGGAGACCGTTGCAAAATCTCTTCCGACCACATGAGGAGGATATGCCGGGGGGGTTCCGAATGGGAGTCAACGCTACATAATTTGAGATAAAGCCACAGCTGGTCCAAATGATTCAAAAAAGTAAATTTGGAGGAAATCTAATAAAGGACCCGAACGCACACATCTCAAGGTGTTTGGAGATAGCTGATACAATCAAGATTAATCAAGTGCCTCAAGACCAAATTTGGATGAGTTTGTTCGCCTCTTCACTCCGTGATGCGGCAAAGAATTGGTGTGATAGCTTAGACAAGGATGGAATCACCTCTTGGGAACAACTTCGAGAAGAATTTTTGCTTAAGTTATCTCCTCCCAGCGTTACCGTGAGAAGGAGTTCGAATATCACTTCTTTTGGCCAAAGATATGATGAACCCATGTATGAATCTTGGGATAGATTTCGAGAATTATTGAGAAAATGCCCACGCCATGGATTGTCGAGAGCACAACAAATATGTCAATTTTATGAAGGTTTTAATTATGAGACCAATGTGCTTATGGATGCATCATCAAGAGGATCCTTCTTGGATCAAGAGGAAGAAGAAGCGTTGAGGACAATTGAAAAAATGGCGAAAAACAGTTATCAATGGCCGAAAGAAAGGACGGATTACTGGCCGGTAAAAATAGTGGAGGAATCGAATGAAAGTGATGTGTTGAAGAGTCAAGTGGAGATGATGAGGACACAACTTGAGATGTTGTCTACATCTGATAGTAGAAGAGGAGAGATGCAATTGGTCAAAAGGGATGAAGGTTATCCGGAAGATGTCAATTTTTTTAACCAACATTTTGGGAACAAAAACCAGGGGCTGTATATTCCACAATGGAACATGTACTACCATCCGAACAACCTTTTCCATCCAAAATTTTCATATGCTAACCCCAACAACGCATTGAACCCACCGATGAGTTTTGAGAATGTTGGGAGAAGTCCTCAAGGAAGATACATTAGAGGTGGAAATGGAATCAAGCAAGAGGGTAGTGAGCCTAGAAGAAATCCAAATGATGATCTTGAAAAGCAATTCGAGAGATATAATGGGATGTTGGCTAAAATGTAAGTGTAAATTTTTGCTACTGCCAAGCAACTTAGTGGAAAACATCAAGCTGGGAAATCCCTAATTGACATAGAGATTATCTCGAAAAAGAGTTGTAACATGTTGAAGGATGATGAGGAAGAATAGGAAGATGACGTGGTCATGAGACCGAAGGAAGAGAATATAGAGGATGCTGAAGAGGAGGAACATGAGGAAGAAAGTGGTAATGAAGAGCCAAAGGAAGAGAAGGAAAGTGAAGTCACCAAAACACACACCGAGGAGTCGGTGAATTTCTTTGATTATGTAAGGAAAGGTGACATCGAAATGCCTCTCCCAAAGAAAAGTTAATCGCAAGTAAAAATAAGGATCGAAGAAGCTTTATGATAGCTTGCAAAATTGGAGACATCGAAGTGGAAAAAGCTCTTTGTAATTCGGGAGACAATGTGAATGTAATGTCTTAGACTTTATTCAAAAAGTTGGAACTTGGGGATCTTAAGTCAACCAAGCATGTGTTGCAAATGGCTAATCACTCTTTGTGTTGCCCTAGAGGAGTGATTGAGGATGTGCATGTAGAGGTGTTGGAGTTCATATTTTCGGTGGAGTCCTTGGTGGTTGATATGGAGAATCGAGAGGGTATCCATTTGATTTTGGGACGACCATTTTTATCTACTGCGAATGCATGCCTCGATGTTAGAAAGAGTGAATTGACATTGCATTGCGATGGAAAAGAGGTGGTGGTCTCATTCCCACTTAAAGGATGTGGCAAAGAAGAAGAAAAGGTGCAAGCAAAGAAGGTAACCAAAAAAGGGCATGAGTGAGAAAGGAGTTGGTGTAAAAAGTTTGAGTAATTTAGTAGAAACAATTGAAGAGTCATTGTTGATTGGAAACCGACTGGATGGCGTTCCGGATAGGTTATATGGAGTCGATGGAGAGAAACACTGAATAAATAATCCTTGACTTAGAGAAGAAAGAGATGACAAATGAGCTGTTAACAAATGCATTCCGGGTGAGTCAAGTTTCCAAGATCAAGGTAAGTTTTTGACATCAAAGAATCTTGACAATGGTTAAGGAATTAGAGGTATGATTGTCAAGCTACCAACGTTAATCAAAGTGCTTGTTGGTAGGCAACCAAACTTTTATTGCTTTTCTTCATGTTTTGTTTCATTGATGCTTAGTTAGAATTTAATAATTGTGATGAGTAGTTAGGTAGTTTGCTTGAGACTAAGGTGACATGTATGCTTAGAGGTTTCTCCTGGAGTTGGGTGGAATTGTGTTAGTTGTGATTCAATCCATCTTGGGGGATGAAATGAATAATTGTTGTTTGTTGATGCATGAAATGACTAAAGTGGTAAAAGCTAATGTTGAATAGAGAGAAATTTTGCTCGAAATGAAGAAGAAATCATGGTTCAGAAAGCTATTTTGCCCAAAGTAGGCAAATTGTGAATGTTTGGCTTGTCCCTAAACACGTGAGGGAGTGTGCTTTGTTGTTCACAAACTTTTGTTGAGAGGTTCTAGTCTTTTGTATTAACACTTGCACAAATGAAGGTAAAATCTCATTTGATTGATACATGTCAATGTCGATCTGATGAGCTATGAGGCATTGCACTAGGTGAAGTGATTGCTTTATTTTGTTTTGATTGAGGACAATCAAAGGTTCAAGTTTGGGGGATTATGCTATGTGACTGAAATGATGCATTTTGAGAGGATAAATAAAGCATTTTAGGGTTATTTCTCATGCATTTCACCTACATATCGAAGGGTTTTTTTAGATTTGGAATTACTTTGATTATAATTGTGTTTCAAGTGTTGTAGAAATGATGGTGTTAGAGACTTGAATTTTGCCCCGAGTGAGGATTGGAAGGCGAAAAGGGAGACAAAGGCTAATTTTGGTAGAAATGGGAAGCAAAAATTCAATTTCATAGCTAAATTTCAGCCAAAATGATCCTATTTCGGTCAAAACCATCACCAGGGGAAGTTTTCAAAGTCGGACAGAGCCAAATTTTGGTCAAAATGGTGAGCGTTTCAGCCGAAATGGTGCAAGAATTTTAAAAATGAAATAGAGGCCTATTCGGGGAAACGGATCTCATTTCGGGCAAAATCTGGGCGCAGAAAACTTAATATAAAAGGGGGAAATTAGATTTGAGAGGGACTTTTGGCAGTTACTCGAGATAACCACCACATATTTTCATCAAAACTTACTAAGGAGGAGATTTATTGTAAAATCTACCCAATTTGAAGGAGGAATCAAGTCAAGAGAGGAGATCAAGCCTTGAGATCAAGAATTGGATATATCAACTTCATTCCCTTGTATTTTGTAATGGGATTTTATAATTTTGCTATTCAAATTGCTGGCATACCAAGGTATGGAGGGGTGAATTTCATTAGGATTTGGGTGTGAAAGATTGTTTTGGACTTTGATTGATGAATTGAACACTTCTCTTACTTCTCGGTTGAATTTGTTAGGGTCTAGAGCTCATTTCTATCATAATTTGTGCATTGCATGCCAAGTGTTTGATATTGATTAGGTTAGATTGTGGCCAATAAACAGGTCTAATCTATGAGAATAGGTCAATAAGTGTTACGGTTCACTCTAACGAGAAGAAAATGGCACTTAGGTCAATAATCCACAAACCTCTAGGAGTTGCCTAGTGATAGGACGAATGAGAGTTGAAATATCCTAGGTAATCTACGGTTAATCATCCGGTAGTAAAGGGGGTGAACTAGTGTAGGGTGGATCGATCAATTCAACTCGAGATTAAATAGGTTTGAGAGGGTTTGGTAATCAATCTAGTTCATTGCATGTTTCATAACTAGTCTTAGGTTTCTCATATTGGTAATTTCTTCAAGTATTATCTTGCTTGTTTCGATTCTATTGCTTTGGAGATTGAATTGTGGTAGGTTATTGTTGTTGAATGTCAATTCATTGCATGATGATGTGTTGGAAGTTTTGTTAGTTTAGTTGTTTTAATTCATTACCTAGATAGTAAATCAATCATCTTTTGATCATACTTAGATATTGTAAGTTGAAGTAGTGGCAAGTACTTGATTTGTGGGCAAATTGAGTCATCAGATTCAATATTTTTATTCTTGAGAAGAGTGTGTTTTGTATCGAATAAATTCCACATCATGCGTCTAGCAACAACTACTTCTCTTTTCATACTTTCAAAGTAAGAAAACATATTGGAGTTACCACTACTAAGAAGCTTTGGAAAACAAATGACTTGGCGAGTGCCCTAGTGGACTTATGGGCGCGTGTATTCATCAGCTAACAATAGATCGTTCAACATATTTGCAATCTCCAGCTTAGTGATTTTCAGACTGCGCATCTGAAGAGAGGATGTACGAAGATTTGGTCCGAACCTCTATAAGTGTTTTGCATTATTTAATTTATGCATCGGATTTAAAGCCTAACACCTCAGGTGTTGGAATATATTATTGAAAACTGACTAAGTAATATATCACTCGCTAAATAACCGCTTTGCTAAACCCGAGTTGGTGCCTTAATCACCAACTTGGAGAGCCCAACTCGAAAGATTATCTTCCGATGCACTATACTTAACTCTTATTCGGACCAACAACTATGCCTCAAAATATATCAAGGACAAATATTTCAAATATAAAAAATTTAAAATGAAAAACTTTGAGAACAATCTTTCATTTCTCAATGGCTAAAAAACCAAATCTTGAATTAAGGTAACTGCATTTTAAGAATATTATGATTTATCTATTATATATAAATAATTTAAATTTTATAGTAAAATTATTATCCAATTAAACTTGTTACTAAGTCAAATTTAAACTTGAAAATCTTAAGCCCAATCAAGTCAAACTTAAAAATTAGCCTCAATTTTTTTTTTCAATTGGACTCAACTCAAGATTACTCTGTTCACATGCTACCAAAGAAGAGTAGTCGAAAATAAGAAAACCATGACCGTAATAATGTGTAGCACTTCTATCAATCTGGTAAGAGTTGGATGTAAATTCGGTGGAAGAAAAAAATGCATTTGGAAGGTGCAGATTAAGGAAGCCGCGGCCTCTGACGGTGGCGCTGAGCTTACAGCAATTTGCACTCAAATTACACTTCTTCTTTTTGTTTTCATTTCAGCGGCCAATGGCTTTCTGTGGAGTTCCGCATTATCTCTTTTCTCCCATTACCTCGATTTCACCATCAAGAAAGCCAGCTCCACCTCTTCCTCACTCTCTCTCACCCTCTGCCACCTCTTCTTCTTCATCATCTTGTATTGCTGAATGGCGCGAGCGGTTGCCGCATACTGTAGGCAAAAGGGCCATTAACATCTCATTTGTGGGATTTATGCTTTCAACCTTGTTTATGTCCAAGGCTGTGGCTGATCCTGCCTTAGAACTTGTCAGATACACTGACCCCAAAGAGGGCTTCACTCTCCTCGTACCCTCTTCTTGGATAAAGGTTCCTTCTTTTTTTTCCCTTCTCTTGAAAGTTTCACATTGTCCGAAATGGGTGTTTCCTTCCATTTTATCCGCATTAGTTGCATACTATGATGAAATCCAGAATGCGTTTCAAATTTGATTTGTGCTTGTTTCATTTGACTAGGTAGATAAGGCGGGAGCGACTGCTTTGTTTGAGGATGCTACCAAGAAGGCTAACAATGTAGGTGTAGTGGTGGTTCCAACTCGGATTTCTAATCTTGGTGAATTTGGGACTCCTCAGTTTGTGGTGGATAAGCTTATCCAGGCTGAAAAGCGCAAGGTTTTTTTTTTATTTTTTTTTTTATTATGATGTTTGTGCTGCTTGAGTTTCTCTTTGCTGTTGTGGTGAACTAAAATGAGGTGCTAATTCTACAGAACCCAATGGAATTATGAAAAGAAAGTCTTAACCACAGACATTACAGAAGTTGTATAGAAATAAACAGAACAAGTCAAAAGATTAAACCATTGATCCATTGGGGTTAGCTAAGCTATGTTTGACAAACATGTTTGTTAAAAAAAATGATAAATCTTTGAAGAAGTATGTTATTATTTCGAAAGAGTTGTTCAGGAGGGGAGCAAAGTTAGGTTATGTGGGTGATACATAAGATAATATCTTAGTTACTACTCATTGCATAGAGTGAGAATATGAAATGTAGAGATTGAATATATGGTCCCTATGGAATTTAAGTTAGACGACGCTCTGATCGGTGTGAAGTTTCATATTTACAGAGTATCATGAGAGTTCAAATATGGATGTTATAGTTCCTGAAATTTGTGATAATATCCGAATATGACAACATGTACTTGGTTCAAAATGAAAAGCAAAACGATATCTTATACTATATTTGTTCCTTTTCCCTCAAACTATTTGGTTGTGATCAAGAAAGAAAACCAATTTATTTTTAGTCTTGTTTTTCATGTTTTATTTCAATTTCACTACTCTTATTTAAAGAGCTTGTTTTCATGTTGGTGAAACTGTTGGTAGATGGTTTTAACATATTTTGCCTGAAGCCCTTCTTGTAATTAGACCCTTTCGAATACAATTTTGGGAGAGTTATGCTCTTTGCTTCATACCCCAATCCATTCTTACCTTAAGTTACATTATTTAACTTTGTTTCACTTGAGATGAAACTTCAAATTGTATAGGAAAGTACAAAAGAAGCTGAGGTGATTTCTGTCTCAGAGAGATCAAGTGATGCAGGCATTCAAGTTTACGAGTTTGAATATAAGCTCGATAGCACCAGGGGTGGCCCGAAGAGGGTCTTTTCTGCTGCGTTTGTGGCGTCTAAGAGGCTCTACCTTTTGAATATTACTCACTCTGATAGTGAAGAAAGCCCTCTGGACTTGAAGAGAAGAAACATACTGGAACAGGTTCTGCATTCATTTGATGTCGCTCCTTCGTCCTAGACTGGGTCCGTCTTTCTTCATGCGCTTCAACATGTAGCCATCTGGTACAGATCAGAACCATGTAAGCTTCCACTTTTCGAAAAGTCTTGGTCCTCTCAGCTATTCTTGCTCGTATTATTATAAGTATGTGAACACAGTTATGAGCATGGCCTTAAAATAACATCTGCCTTGTTCATGTGCAAGGCCTCCTCATATGAAAAATGAGCATACTCTAGAAACCAGACCAATGAAAATGCTTGTGACTGCAAATTGAGTTTAATGATTTTGGATGAAACAGAGTTTCAAATTTATGATGTGAAATAAAGTAGAGTGAACTTCAAATCCTCCCAAATCACTTAAGAAATACTTTCAAGTAGTGGCCTTTTCAACAAACTCTTGAGTCATTTCCCCAACCCTATAGGAATTGCAAAAATGAGATATTAAGAAATTCTGCCTAGAAGGAACATATGAATTTCTTTTTTTTCCTTCTTCTTTGCATCATCTTTTAACTTGAAGCATTAAACCTTTTCACTTGATGAAGATGAATCTGTTTCTCAGCAGCCCTTCTCCGGCCTTGCTTTAAATGTTAAAGATGAATGAATATGATGCAAAAAAGGTCACCTCCAACTATTTCAATTGAATGACTTCATCATGCTGCTCTTTTTTTTTATATAGAATGTGATGCTGCAATACATATCACCTATGCTCCATTTACTGGATCTCTTTTTTCAGGTTGCAAGAGAGATTGTCGTGATCGATCGCGATGCAGCTGTACAGAAGGGGAAAGCTATTTGTTAATGTTCTGAAATGATTCCAAGAGTGTCCATTCTTTGAGTTTGGTTACCGATGTATGAATGCATTTTAAGAACATCTGCTGATTTAAAGCAGTTGAGATCTTCAGCTGGTGCTTGTTTTTGGCTTAATTGTGCCATCAATTCTTCATTTGAATGATTTCTTTCTACATTTCTTTCACTCAGAGATAATACAACAAATAATTTGAAAACTTGATAAATTAGTCTTCAATTTTGGAATGTAGTGATTGAAGTGTTTTATGTGTTGATCAATTAATTACGGGTTCAAGGATGGTATGGAACATACCCTTTCTATTTTAATTGTGTATCTAATTTTAATAATTAAAAAAAAGCGTCAATAGATTAATAATCATTAAATAATAAATCTCTCCAATGTCGACTTGGGCAAATGTAAAAATTCTATAAAGTTTGACAAGATGAAAAATTCTCTCATATATTTAATTAGTTTCAATGAATCCATAAATTCACGTACACAATGAATTATTAAGTACACGAATAGTTAGATATAAATCATGGTTTGATATATGGATATACTCAATAACTTATTCATGAATATACTTATTTTAATGAATCAGAATATTATGTACAATTTACATGAATATACTTATTTTAATTAATCGGAATATTATGCACAATTTATTTGTATGTTACAAACTGGTTGTTGATCACCAGTTTGTGTTTCAGAAAACAGTTTGCTTAGCGAGTGTTGTATCAAATTTCAAATATACTTCAATACACAGAAAGTGTTGAGTTTTAAATCCTTGCAGAAAATAATTAAAGCATTAAAATGCATAAGGATTTATAGGGGTCGGAGTCTAACGTTATACGTACTCTTTTCAGACCAAAGTCTGGAAATCACTAAGCTTTACGGAGTACTAAGAGCTCACGATCTATCGCTAGCTAGGAAAATGTCAATGTTTACCAGTCCACTAGCTCACTCGCATGGCCTTCATATTCCTTCCGACTTGACAGACTTGGAGTGTGGGCACACCACTCAGCCTCCTCCACTAAAGTTGGGAACTTTAACGTTCTTCCCGGAACCATCGAACTTGTGACTAGACACTCGTGTTCTTACTTAGAGAGTAAGATATTAATAGATAACTCGATCTGAGGCTATGTGTAGTGACCCGGTGCCAAAGCAGGGAGTGAACGCTGGTGTAAATAATCACGAACAATGAGCGGCTCCCGTAAGACTTCTATTAGTTGAGCGGAGGGTGACATGAATGAACCGGGCGCACACACCGGAACAAGAGGGATTCGGAGGCTTTACATGAATGTGACTGTATAGCCGAGGAGAGCTTAAAGGATTTGATATGTGCTATTCATACCAACATTGTGCATCATCTTTTCCGGCACTCATTCTAGAAAACTTCCAATGTTAAGCGTGCTTGACGTGAGGTAGAACTAAGATGGGTGACCCCCTGGGGAGTTTCTTAGGGTGCGTGCGAGTGAGGAGAAAGCACGCTAGAAATGACTTGTGTTGGTCAGTGGGGTCAGCCGTCAGTGGGGAAGTCGGTCCAGGCCATTGGTGGGTAGCGCGATCGTCCTTGGGTAAGCTCGTTCAGGCACTGGGGCCGGGGCGTTACACTACGAGTCTTGTGTCCAAAGATGGCACACGACGAGCTTATAAAAAGCCTCGAACTTAAAAAGCTTGATTTTGAGATCTCTCACTGTATTGAAGCTTTTGCAAGTGCTAGTTGTTGATATTTCTTCAATTGTTTCAGTTGATTCGGTTCTCGTTATCTGTATTTGACTATTGCAACTGAATCGGTAACCCCTCCTCTTTGGATACTTCATCTATTTATAGATGAAGTAGGAGAAGTTTCAAATTTCAGCCGTTTAAAGATAATATGAAAGTTGTCCAATCTAGCATCTCTCTTCTCTGCGAAGGACAGGGTCCTTTATCTGAAGTTCTGCACTTGATCTGTCCTTTTTTGACAAAGGATGATGTTGACTTAGTGTCAAGTGTCAAAACGACTCTTCATCAATCCGAGGAATCGAAACTTGTTGAGCACGAAGTTCTCCAAACTTTAAGTAATCTTCATTCTTAAAGTTTGGTCTTGAAAAATATTCATCTGATTTGTCTTCTTTGTCTCTGTACATGAGTAAGGATCTTGTGTGGAAACTGGTCTTGTGGACTTGAGATAGATCAAGCTGGTGTCTTCCGCCAGTTTCTCTGAAAGCCTGTTATAAACTGGTAGGCAGTCGCAAACTGGTAGCCAAATCCAGTTTCTTCTCACGTGGTCCGAACTGGTGGATCAGATTCCAAACCAGCTTATCTTGAACAACTTTGTTACAACTCAATGATGATGCTATACAAGACTTTGCAAGTTTCATATAAACTAGAGGAATTCTAGAAACTCTCTAAACCGGTGGTTTCTATAAAATTTTTGACACATGAAAACAATCAAATAAAGTACGAATGATCCTAACAAGAATTTATCAAAAAGAAAAGTTGAAGGAGATATGCTAAATAATAAAGAGTTGAAGGAGATATGCTAAATGATTTTAAATGACGTCCCTACCTAACAGAAATGCTTCACTGCTCACCGTAAGCACTAGTTAATATACTTACAGACCTGCGTGGCAATAAATTAGAAGTGTTTAGATTAATTAGCTTAGAACTGACCACCAATATTATATTATCACATCAGCCTATGAGTATATTAAAACGCATCCACAATAAGTATTGAAGCATTTTTTACCTAAATAAACATTTTACAAAAATATCCACTCTTTTATGATAAAAATAGCTATATATTCCACAATATATGAGAGTTAATTGTCTATAACAAAATTGTATTTCATATAATTTCACTGCGTCATAGTATAAGACAATAACTTCTTTTTTTAATAATCAATTAGTCGTTCTAAAATTGGAAGGGATATCACAATCAAGTTGAGCAAATAACGGAAGTCCCGATTATTGTTGTAGTTGAACTAATGGACAAAAAATAGGCGGTAGAATTGTGGGTTTTTTTTTTCTTGCATAAAAAAAAAAAGCCTAAAATGAGTCAATCCATCTGGTTTGGTCAGACGCAGTTAATTTTCAGTTAAAAAAAGCCTAAAAAAAGTCTATCCAGTATTCATAATAATATATTTTAGACAAAAACTTGTGTTAGGCAGACTTAAATGGTTTAGACGAGTTTTATCCTACTCAAATGAGTTGATTCATCCCAAATAGAGTTTATTAATCCCAATTAGGGTATATTATATGGGTTTGAGCTTGGGTTAATAGATAAAACTCGCCTAAATCATTTAGACCTGCCTAACCCAAGATCTTCCCTAGATTTTAATGATATACTAAAATTATCATTTGTCATTGTATATTTAATCCAAGACAAGACGAGCATTTTCAACACATATATAACTAATAAATATTTTAATATGAAGTATAGTTAAAGTAAAGGTTGTAAAATATGCTAGGCGCTAGTCATACGGTCGGGTAGTGCCTAGCACCGAGACGGTCTGTACGAAGCCTAGTTGGTTTTTAGGCGGTTATAATAATGACACGTGGCAGTCATTATATTTTTTATTTATTTGAAATGGCGTTTTAGATAGTAAATTTTATTACATTTTTTAGTAGATTTAATAATTATGGTAGTTACCTAAATTCTTGGGATTTAACTTATTAATTTTTTTAAAAAATATAAATTTACACACTTTCCATGGTTCAATTAATTTGGTAATTCATCTCCTCCCTCACCAACATTCATTCCGCCCGCCGCTGGCTTCACCAACGTCCGCTCCGCCCACATCAAATCCTTCCACCCCGCAACCCACATCAACGCATAATCAAGATTATTAGGGAGTAGTTACCATAATTGCACTCCCACTATTCCAAAGTTTAATATTTCTCTCATCTATCAAATAAGAGCAAAATTAATTCACTATTGAGTTCATCTTCTTTCTCTCGTCAAAATTTAAAGAACTAGGGCAATGAATTCTGAATTTGACGGTGGTGAAATTTTGTAAGGCCGATGCTAGTTTTTGTTCATTTTTTCTATTTATTGTTTCACTGTAATACAATTTTTTTATTTCTTGTTATTGAACACAATTTATTTGTTCTTGGTTAAATTCGCCCAAAGTTCTTGTTCATATTTTTCATCAGTCGTTTTGTATATTGTCTTACTCGTTGATCATTATACAGTTAACATCCATATTTTTGTATTTTCATTGCAGGTTACAATTTTTTTAGAAACACTTTTGATGACACCAAAAAAAAGATCAGCAATTCGACGCAGTTTTTTAGAAGCACTTTGAAATCGCTCCAAAAAGCTCTCAGATTCCACGGCCTCTCCGACAAGATGAAAGGAGTTCTTGGGAGAACTTACCAGCCGAATTTTGTGAATTTGAGGGGAAGATATTTATGTTTTTTTTCATGTTTAAATTGATTGAGGCTGCATCTAAGCATTCTTCATCGGAATCCACATATTCAGGATTTGAATCATTGTTATTTTAAATGTGAGTCATTTTTCTTTTTGAATAAATGTGTCATTGTTCGAATTCCTGTTTAATGGATTGATAATTGTTTATTTATTTTCTACATTGTGTGAACTCAGTTAATATGTAGCATTGTACGCTATTTATATTATCATTGTTACCTGTATTAAATATCATTTTATCAAAATTATCGTTTTAATCTTAATTGATTTATAATACACCTTTAAGATCATTGTTATCTTTTTTCAATATCATTGTACGAATAATTAAAATTGCTTATACATTTAACGATAATATATTAGTGGAAGTTGACATAATTACCTTACAATGACACACAAAGTCATAAACAATGACACACAAAGCCATAAACAATGATAACGATTAACTTAAGATTATGGAATAAATCGTGGTGCATTTTCTCTTTCCAATTTATATGATAAATCGTGGTGGATTTGATTTGGTAACTAAATCCGAAAAATTAGCATGTAGATGTAATTCCATTTCAATTTTTTTTCCATTTTGGACTAATTTGTCCTTTCAATGATAGAAGAAGCTAGCAACAATGATAAATGACAACAGAAAATCTGGGACGTCTATTTTCAAAATCAAGGGCTAGATTTTGGTCTCTGTTCATTCATAGATACATGTTCAGCCATGAATGAATCCCTATATATATATAGGGAGCGGATCCAGTGAGAAAAATCTTAACATGAGAAAATGAGAAAGATGCTTGATTGCATTCATGTCATTGCTTGATTGTATTCAGGTCATTGCTTGATTACAATGTTGCTTGATTATGCTTTAGTTGTTGCTTGATTATTTTGTTGCTTGATTACATTTTAATTGTTGCTTGGTCAAATATCAACCATTAATTTTTTTAGATCTGATGGACATGATTCATTCTTTTTTCTCACATGGGGATTTTTTTTACATGATTCATCCTCTATATATATATATATATATATCTTAAATATAAAAATAACACAATAAAATATCATTACAACAAACCTATTTTTAAAGTTCAAATACCTCAAAAATTAACAAAATACCATTAAAAATAAGTACAAATCATCGAAAGTCTCGTTGTTAAAAGAGAGAGCAGCCGAGCAGTTGGGTAGTAGGGTACAAAGGAGGAATTAGGGATTGGAAAAAATAAAATAAAAATCATAATTTTCAATTTTTTGTTTTTAACTTTTTTTAATGATTTTAAGTTTCATAAATTTGTGATGACAACTTCAACAAGAAATCGGTATTGGAATGAAATTAAAAATTACTACCTCCATCCCGGTCTATTGGGCACCTTTGATCGGGCACGGGAATTAAGGGTTGTGAGTGGTAGTGGAATTAATATTTTATTGATGAGTGTGAAAAATTTGTTATTTTAGGAAAGTGGCCCAATAGAATGGGACAAATGAAAACGGAAAGAGTGCCCAATAGACTGGGATGGAGGGAGTAGTTTTTTAAATTCTTTTTAAAAAAACCGCACCATACCGTACAGAATAGCCGAATAGGCCGTCTAGACGCCGTACATAAACCGTACAGTTTTCAGAACGTATAATAGAGGCGTATAGAGGGTATTCGAGACGTCCGGCGGCCGCCTAGCGTATAGACACCGTCTAGGCGGCCGCCTGGGCCGTATTTTACAACACTGGCTAAAGCTAAATCTATCTGAATACATGAGCACTGCTATGCATGGGAAGGACTTGGGTTATGCAGACCTAAACGATTTAGGCGGGTTTTATCCATTAACCCAAGCCCAAATCCATATAATATACCCTAATTAGGATTATAAACCCTATTTGGGATGGGTCAACCCATTTGGATAGGATAAAACCCGCCTAAACCGTTTAGGCCTGCCTAACGCAAGTTTTTGCCGCTATGCATATATTTCTCTAGAACATTCCATTTTATTACCTCTTAGTCTATTACAAAGTCAATAAAATTCAACTTAATGTACATGCATAATAAGATAATAAATAAGGAACTGGTCCAATGTTCCTGTTAGGAACATCAATGTGCCTAATGCAAAGGTCTGATACCGAGCTCTTTATGATCATCATCAATCCAGACAAAGTATACACATATATTGCATCTTAGTTTCCTCTCAACTAGATACCTGTTATGCAAGACAATGTCAACCTGCTGAAGTTGTAAGGATTACAGCTATATATACATCATGTACGGCCGTATAGCTAACTATAAAATATAGTCTAGGCATTAATCATGAAAACCTTACAAAAAAGCTATTCTCAGCTTCGATGCACATATCTTGCAATGTTGAGTCTTGAGGAACTTGAAACCGAGGTGGCAAAAACTGCAGCTGAGATTTTAGCACTTCCCATTCTTGTCTAAACATGCTGTAACTCGAGTTTTTCGCCAAGACATCTACAGAGACCTCCTTCCTTTCGATCATGCCTCGCGCATACTGCTCGAACTTCGCAACTTTGTCCAACAAAACCGACTGTCTCCCCGAGTCCTTTTCACCAGTGATTTGGAACACACAGTCTCTGGCCTCCTCTACTCTTGCCCAGAAGCACGAATCTTGAGTCAAACTAGCGAACCTGCTTCTCGGTTTGCTCTCTTCTTCTCCAACTTTCCTGTCCCTCCACCACTTATCGAAAATCTTGAATTTCTTTTCCCTGCCGTGATCAATGTAATGGCCTTTCTTTTGGTGCATACATGTTCTGTAATATTCAGCAATCTCCAGAGGCTCGACGAGGAGTTTGTAAGACTGAGAAGCGTTCACATACTTTGGCAACATGTGAAAATCATGAGTCAGTTGATTTGTCTCCAGCATATGTATCACTTCATCCCAAAACTGTCCAAGTCTAACACGATTCAAGTTCACTTTAAACCCTCTCTTCGACGTGCTTCTTAACTTGAAAGAATCATAGTATCCCAACTGATCATCAGAATCATCACAAAATTTCTTGTACCACTCTATCTGAGCTCTAAGAGGATTGATCTTAGCCAGGGAAACAGCCATTCTAGCAGTGTTGAGGTTGCGCCTGCATCCTATATGCCGCGCCATAGCTAGGCAGTTCTTCGCTGTACCATAAATCACTTCCTGTAAGAGCCAAGCAAACAAATCAGTAAGTAAAGCCTGTGTTGCAGCCTATACATAAAGTATTGTCATCATCAACTTTTAATCACCTGAAAATCAATTCCTGATGACTTCAGTGCCAATGCGATCCCAGCTTCACTGCTCGACTCAGAGAAGCTGACGTCTGTCAAGCTCCTCCTGCGTAGGAACTGCCAACAAACTCGCGCAACATAGCTCTCATACTTGAGATGATCCTCGATATAGGATACAGCTGAGCCCTTCAACATCATCAAGTAAAGAAGGTTGACAATAGCCACTCTGTTATCCAAGCAAATGGCGCCGCTATCGGTGCAGAACAAGTAGCTCCCAAATGGCCAAAACAAACTTCCTTCTTGTCCTTCGACTCCTCTACACCTCTTTTCAGCAAAAGTCAAAACAAGCTCGAACACCTCAACCGTGTCATCGTAGGACAACTGGGAGGCGAGCTGCATGAGAGACGGTGAAGCCATGGACAAGTGCCAGAACTGGAACAGGACGCCAAGCTCTACCATGATTGGAGTTGCAGGAGCAAAGAGCATTCGGGGCACAATGTCATGCTGTGCCACAACATGGCAGAAATTGCCTCCCCATCTTTCTTGGAGAATTGCTTGGGAAAATGACTCATTTCCAAGCATCGGTGCACCAAATGTGATACACAAAACTTGAATGGAATGTGAAGCTGTTTGAAGACTGGAGAGGAGCCATAGAGCTGCAAGTGATGCAAGTGCTCCTCCTAGTGAATGACCGGTGCAAATAACTGATTTGCATTCATTCAGCAGTTCATGCACCTGCATTATAACAGTGTATCATTACTAAAAAACAACTTTTGTGGTCAATATTGATCTATGCAAGTAGAGAAAAAGAAAATGAGGGTACAGATAATAAGATTAATTTTCTTAATTATGAACTATCTAAGCTCACAGTTCATTTTAGCATTTAGATGAACAGACAATTAATTAGTCCACGCAAATAAATAATCACTTTAAAATAGGTGAAATGAATCATGATCCTTCAAACTTAAAACCAGGTAATCATGAAATATTATTTTTTTTTTCACTGTTTGCTATAGTTTCTAGAAATTGATGGCCCATGGGAGTGACTCAACCTTTAACATAAACCAAAAGCCACGAAAATGTAAAAGATTTTTAGTATTTTCTTTGTTTCCAATTGGTTCTAGAAAATCATGGTCCATGTGAATGATGCAAAGAATTAATTCAGCAATAATGTGTGAACACAACAAAGTCTTGAAGCTAGAGCTTTCTTACAATAATTATATGACAGAGACTTCGAATAGCATAGCAGACTAGATAACTAACAGTTAGTATGACTAGTTTGACCCTTCACACAACCTTTTATTTGTTTTCCTAATTTTTTTATAAATAAAAAACCATTATTGATGGCCCCTACAGACATGTAGCTATCAAATTCATTTCATAATTCAGCCACAGAATTCTTGGTAGGCCATATGCATATCAAATTTATTAAACCAGACAAAAATTGCGTAATCACTTTTGAAAAAACAGGAAAAGAAAACAAGAGAAAGAAACAACTTGCTTGAAGGCAGCAAATGATAATACATGTTTATAGATGTGATGTTTGATTCAAAGGTTGCGTTGCGTGATTCTATTTTGGTCATTTGATTGCGCTGCGTTTACAATTTCATCCATACATAATTACATACAATAATTACTAGTATGATATATGTGAAAATACATTATGCTATAGTAGTGAACCAGTCTCGTGAAATTGTACCATTTTCTCTTCTAATTCTAATTTTTTAATTAAAATAAATCCCAAAAATAAAAAATAAATCCTAAAATTCTAAATACTTTCAAAATAACTGTAATAATACTCCTATTAAACATCAGTTATTTTCTCAAAATAGAAGCTTTAATTAAACGTAACAAATACAATAATTTGGCTGAGGGTACGTGACCGTGACATCTTATTCCTATCAGCTAGCTTGAGTCATCAAAAGGAACACGTTAATTGAATACATGCACCATTTAATTAAACAATTTTATCGCCATGGTCCCTTCTAAATATAAAACAAATTAGGATAAAGTTCAAAATTGATTTAATGTGAAAGCGAAAACTATCAAAAAAATAATTTTATTCCGATAATTTAATACTACTTTAAAAAAAAAAAAAAGAAAATGAAGTTAGTTAAAATTAGTCAATTTCCAGCTTTGATACCTGAAATAAGATTATATTAATAAACATCAATGTCGTAAAAATCCACTTAGGTGAATCTTAGTCGAACCAAAAACCACTAAATTGATATCTATATGAAGATCGGAGATTAATTGGCGCTTAGGCACAACTTAGATGGTTGGTTTTTATATTTTTTATTTATTAATATTTATGTATTTAAATATCAAGATTAAAAAAAAAAAAAAAGCTTCTCAATCCAAATACCTGATTAAGCGACTAGTAATTTTTACAACTAAGGCCAAAGTAAAAGACGAGTGAATGGGAAAAGTTAAAAAGTGAAACTGGAAAACGCTATTTCTTTTTCCTTTTGACAAACTTGGTTACAATTTTCAGAGATATTTATTTACCAGAATGATGAGATGTTTTTTTATGAGAAGTGGTGTATTTTTCTGAATGGGAGTGGAAATGATGATTTTGGAGTGAGGTTTCTAAATTGATCCAAACAAGAGTAAATTCATGAGAAAAAGTGAAAATTGGCAGCAAGTAAATTGATCTATACGGTTGGATCATCACCATTATCACTAAAAACCCCCAATTTCGAAACCGCTCGATTTTTAAAACTAAACCTAATTTAGCTTAAAAAGGAAAAACTGACCTTGCGTTGGAAATTCTGGTTGTGAAAAAACAGCAAGAAGAGTTGCAGAAGGCCGCCGTGCACCATGATCGGCTCCTGATCGCCGGAAGAGAATCCTCCGAATATTCCGTTAGCGTAGCTGTCAATCTCCACCAGCTTCCGGCAGCTCTCCTCGGAGCAATCCACCAATTGCACGCCGGAAAACGCGAGGTAGCCGACCTTCCCCACCCGGTGGACGACGAAGCTGTGAGGCGCGGCGGCGTTGGCGCGGCTGCAGAGACGCCACGACTCGTCGAGGAGCGGCGTGGAGGCCAGGTACGTTGCTAGCATCTCACTGGACTCGAACCTGCAGCCATTAAATAAATTGGAAGAATAATCAGAAAAGATCTCTGCGTGAGAGTTAAATGCAGAGAAGATTCAACGTCAAATCTTGGATGAATTCTGAGTTTGATCAACTTACTGCGAAGTTTCGGGTTCCATTGAAGATTTTTTTTTTTTTTTTCCTTCTTTCCTTTCTTTTTTTTTTTCACTTGCTTTGTTAGCTCCCTTTGGGGTGGTATGTGTGGAAGACAAGTATGACTTCTTAAATTGAAAGATAGGGTGGGGTGGGAATTAGGGATGGGGTATCCATTAAATTGAGTATTGTTTTATTTATATTTGCTACGTTAATTATGAAAATGAGTTTTAAGTTTTATTATTAAATATTTTAATATCTTTTTTGAGAAAAAAGAATGAATTATGTTTATCAAATCTAAAAAAATTAATTGTTGATATTTAATCAAGTAATAATTAAAACACAATCAAACAATAAAATAATCACGCAACAACTAAAACACAATCAAACGACATTGCAATCAAGTAATGTTGTGATTGCAATTAAATATTTTTATCACTTTCTCACATTAAGATTTTTCATATTGGATTCGTTCTCATGTTAAATTATAACTTTTATTTCAAATCTATGATCATACTAGTAATTTGATGTCAGAAAATTGACGTAGCTTATTAGATTATATACGCAACATATACAAAATTACACACCATTAATTAATTTATTATTTCTTTGTTGTCGAATTTTTGTTCATTTCATAAATTTGAATGAAAATCAATAATTTATCATATATTTTATTACTCAAATTAGAGAATAAGTGTGTGCGCAAATTAAATATAGGTCTAAATTTTAAGTGCTAATCAATTAAAACTCCTAAGGAGTCAACTCTCTGTAAAACTTATTAAGCCAAGTAGGTTATAAGGTTCAATTACATGTATATTGTGAGAATTTTCAGTTATTGATTTAATTAATAAAAAAAATTGCAGTTGAAAGGAGTAAAGAATATGATATTTATAGAAGTTTGGACGTCAAATAATTCTATATCCTCTCTTCCTTGTTTAACAATGGAATTCATTATATTTAGTTTTACTCGATCGATACTTGGATACGAGTTACAACTTCTGATCTTTTCTAACAAAGAGCTTCAACTGCTCTTGGTCACATGCATTGCAGTCTCGAATGTTTACTGAAATTCATTTCCTAGGCTCTTTCTTTTGCGTGGTGAAGTTTCTAGTTCTATTCTTGAACGTAGATCGAAGTTTTTCTTAGATGAATCTGGAAAGGTTTTAAAAACCAACTGAGATTCAGCTAGTACTTTCTGGAGGTCTCGTGTTGAAAAAACACAAAAAGCTTAAAAGAACTTTTAGAGAGAGAAATAGAGTATTCAGATTGTGCTAAGCATTTCTTTAACTTTCTCTTTTTTCTTCATGCATGTATTTATAGTGTTCACTTTGAATACTAGCCATTGTAGTAGTATGTGAGCGAACTCATGCTTTTGCATATACTCATCAAAGTACTTTTTATAGCTTTATTCAACTTTTGTCCAATGATCAACAGGCATTTGTTTTAACAGTGTGTAATACTAGTTTGTCTGATTTTCAAATATAGTATTCAATTCAAGGAAAATCAGCTCAAAATCTCTAAGAGTGTTAGTTCTTTTGCTTTTGTCTGGTCTCACTTAGATTTTTGAATAATTAGAAATGAACTTATTAACTCTCTTTTAAACTTAAATTATTTTTTAAAATACTCAATATGTTTTAAAGGAAAAATTATTTATTCTAAATGTTGTGGCCCAAAAATGAACAGACTCACTTTCAAGTCCATCAAAGAAGAAAGTCTAAGGAAGAAGCCCCAAATCATAAACCAAACCAAACCAAACCGTCGGGTTTTGGGCGGTTTGGGTTGGTTTGAAAACATATGTGGTTTAGGTTGGGTTGAATTATAGAAAATATTCGGGTTATTGATTCGGTTCAGTTTGGCTGCGGATTTAACCAAACCAAACCGAACCGAAATTTATATACATATGTAAATTTATTAAACATTTTGTATTTATTTATTTTTTTTATTCTATATAAAATAAATGTTTATTTTCTATAAATTACAAAATATAAACGTAACAAATCAAACCCTATTATGTTTTCCTAACTATAATCGCACGTTTACAACTTCATGCTGCTCGTCTCCTCGGTGATGTGAATTTTGTTGAATCATGTTTCATATTTTAATTTGCTAAACTTATGATTATGTATTAGATTTTTGGATTGTGGATTTTATTTTTATTTTTATTACATTTTTGGATTGTAATTTTTTATTGCATTAAATTGTGTTAATTTAACAATTTTATGAAAAAAATCCTAAGAATTTTCGGTTAAAACTGAAACCGAACCGAAACTGATGATTCGGTTTGATTTGGTTATGCTTCGATTTTAATATTTTCAATTGGGCGATTTGGGTTGAGTTTTTGGAAATTTGCGGGTTTGCGATTTTCAGCCCGAACCGCCCGTTGCTCGCCCCTAGGCAAGCTCTTTGGTCAACTTACTATCTAGTCGAACCACTTTTTAGCCGAGCTGCTCATAGACCGAACCAAATCTAGGCCGAGGCAAGCCGTTCGATCAAGATATCCAGTCAAGTTAATGAAGATTGCCGAGGAAAAACAAAAGCAGCTCAGCCGAACGAACGCAACCGTTCGAACCCGCCGGTTCAGTTGAAGAGTTGTAACTTTTCATTTAAAGTCACCTATTTGTATTCAATCCCTATAAATAGGATCTCATTTATTGTAATAAACACATTGAATACAACAATAAATACACAAAGCAATCAAGTTTTATCTACAATCAAGTATTGTGTATTATTTTATTGGTTCTTATTTTCTTACTATTTTATCAAATATTTTTATAAAATAAACCTCAAAAAATTGAGTACTAACACTAAATATAATATCACAAATTTATTATATTTTTCAACTATAAAGACTTTTCATCAAGATCTACTCTTGCCATATGAAATGTGAGATATTTATTTGTTTCATGTGTACTGTCAGAGATGTCATCGTTTATGTCATCTACGTTTCAGGACGCATGTAGTAAATGCTTCCAAAAAAAAAAAAAAAGAAGGTTTAGCTTATTATTGTTCTTGGATATTATTATTATTTTTTTTTGCGAAAACACTATTTTTTATTTAGAGGTATATATATTGTAGAGGAAAATATTTTAAATAACCTTTTCCACTAAATGCATTACAAATATACCCAAAACATTAAACATCTTCAAGAAATACCCACTGTCACAAACAGAGTTCCTTTTTGCATGAAATCGAGAAGATAATTAGTTAATGATGATCAAATCATTAGTAAATATCGAATCAGGCGTGTATTATATTATTTTTTAAATGAATAAAGTTAATATTAAATTTAGAAAATATGGTATTGACCAAAAGAATAAGACCGGATATTAAAAACAAATATTACTTAAAGTCGGTGGCGAGGTCGGTGTCGTGTGCTTGACAACGACCTCGACACCGACCCAATATATATTATGTGGTCGATGCCACGTAGGTCGGTGCCGAGTTTGGCGTCGAACTCGACACCGACTGTCGGTAAATATTTTTTTTTAATTATTTAACTTTGGTCGGTGCCGAGGTCGGTGCCATTGTAAAGGCACCGACTTCGACACCGACCCCCCCTTTTTTTTTTAATTTCAAAATTTTTACAATTTGTGCATGCACGTGAATGAACGAGCGGTTCTGCTTCAAAATTCAGAGAAAATTCAGAGGTGTGTAGGTGTACTCATAATTGAGATCGAATTATAAATCGGTGATCTTCACTCTTACACTCAAATTCGAAGAAAAACACACGAAAACACACGGTCTTCTACATTTTTTTCTCCCTTTTTAAGGTATTCTTTATATTCATTTTGAATTCTTTCAGTTTATATCTTCGTAAAGATGGAGAATTGGTGTTCAATTTTTATTCACTACAATGGTCAATTGGATGATTCGTGCAACTATATTGGTGGACAAGAATGATTGATTTACGTTCCATCCACCAATATGTCCGTAAATTATTTGAGAAGCAACATTCAACAGATTTTTGATGCTGAATATATATTTGGTGAGTATAATTTGTATTATACGTCTCAAAGTCGTAGCGGAAGAATTGTAAAATCTTTGTTGACGAATGATTTGGAGTTGCAGCGGCTTTGTGCTCTATATTCGGAGCCCAATATTTTTGTTATTATGAAGGGTGCTGCTGGTGTTGGGACTTCACAGCGACAACCCTCACCCTACAGACCATTTTTATCTTCAGTGAGTCCACCACCGAACCAGTATTTTAGTCCAACGGCTGATGACCTTCAAAGATTTGGGTCTTCGATATATTTTGGTGCATCTCCGAACACCAATTTCGATTCTTATGGTCATGGTCTCTTTAATACTTTTGCTGATCAAAGTGCAAGCGGTAGTGGCTCACAAGTTCCCGACCTAAATGAAGAGGCTCCTGTTGAAGAAAACGAGGAAGAGAAGGAGCATGATGTGGATCCTGTTGTAACCCAAGAAGTTCCAACTGAAATTGGTGGTGGCCATGTGGAACTCGATGATGATGATGAAGCAAATCTGGATGAGGAGTCATCTGATTCGGA
This sequence comes from Plectranthus barbatus, assembly GCA_026898455.1. NCBI lineage: Eukaryota > Viridiplantae > Streptophyta > Magnoliopsida > Lamiales > Lamiaceae > Plectranthus > Plectranthus barbatus. Next base: position 168,586 of record JAPKLW010000961.1, on the reverse strand, counting down.
TGATGAGTCTTTCAGAGACGATAGTAATTTTTGTCTTAATTGTACTGTTGCTGAATTCTCAGCCTGGATCCGAAATGCTGGCGGTATGTCCGCTTTTATCTCAAATCTTATGCCGACACATCCTCTACCAGAAGGATGCCAAGTGGATGCTGAATTAAATAATTGGTTGCTTCCAATTAGGGAAGGCGAGACTTCCCATTCGGCTACTGTGAAAGATGTTTCGGCTATACTAGAGACAGAATTGTCGTTGAACTCCTTGTATTGGAGTAAAGATGAATTGTTCATTGCTGTGGCACTGTGGCATATGGAGAATCGGCAGGAGTTTAAAGTACGGCGCTCCGATCATGAACGCGTCGAGTATGTTTGCAAGAGATCGACGAATTGCTCATTTGTAATACGTGCAAGATGCAGGAGTAAGTGCTGGATTGTGCGCAAATTTGAACCAAATCATAATTGTCAGATCAATCTTGCGGGAGTCGGTGCCAGATCTATCCGTTCGAAGGCTGCAGCTGCATATTTTGCAAGAAGGATGCGTCGTTATGGGGCAATAAGTAAGCCCCGAGAGATTATGGCCGAGCTGCAGCGATCATTTGGAATTCAAACAACTTACAGTATTGCTTTGCGTGCTCGTAATGCTGCTATTTCACTTTTGTACGGCAGTATAGCCGAATCGTTTGAAAAGCTGCCACAATACCTTGAAGTGCTGGAGCAATACAATCCAGGCACGGTAACATCTCTTGATCTTGAAGCAGATGGAACATTTAAACATTACTTTGTAGCCCTAGGTGTTTCTCGAAGTGCCTACGAGTGCAATTTATTAAGACCAGTGATCGTTGTCGATGGCACGCATCTAAAGGGGAGAAACAAAGGCATTATGTTTGTTGCTGTTACGAAAGATGGCAACGAAAATGTGTTCCCTCTAGCTATTGGTGTCGGTCCGATCGAGAATGACGAGAGTTGGAGATGGTTTATGGCTCGTCTACGGAATTCTTTCCAATTGACCTCCGATGCACTCATCGTATCCGACCAGCACATTAGCATCTCAAATGCGGTAAGTGATATATTTCCAGGAACAGCACACGGTCTTTGTTACTACCATCTGCTAAATAAGCTCACAGGCTATGGTCCGGGCATCGTAAAGCTGTATCAACGGGCTGCTTATGCATATCGTGGAGTGGACTTCAGGCAAGCTATGGATAGAATTAACGAAGGCAATCCTACTGCATTCGAGAAGCTCATCACGGTTGGACCTGATAAGTGGGCAAGGTCACAGTGTCCGGTGAATCGTTACAGCTTCTTGACCACAAATGCGGCAGAGGTCTTTAATGCAAGACTGCTAGATGCTCGTCGTTTGCCCATATGTTCCATGATTGAATCATACCGAGTTATCATCGAAAAATGGTTTGATGAAAGACGTGCTGAGGCTGCAGCACGAGAAGACCCATTGACAGAGGAGGTCGTTCAGAAGGTATTTCCCCTTGTTGAGTTGTCGCATAGCTATATGGTTGTTAAAATATCCGAGGAGAAATTCAAGATCAGTGACGATGAGCAAACCTGGTTGGTCGACTTGGATTTGAGGACCTGTCAATGCCGTGAGTGGCAGCTTGATTTGATACCATGCTCTCATGCATTGCTGCTATCCGGTATGTTTCGATACCATGCTCTCATGCAATTGTTGAATTAATCATTTCAATACTCTGTTGACTTGTTATTATTACTTTACAGGACCAATGTTTACAATTTGTACGATTACATTCTCGATTATTACAAGACGAATAATGCTCGACTGATATACAGTGGAACCGTGCATTCTCTGCCACCTCATCGTGAGTGGCAAGTTTCAAATGAAGCACGATCAATTAAAGTACTTCCTCCAAACATCACTCGTCGAGCAGGTCGTCCTAGGAATAGTCGAAGACCATCTGGTGCGGAGCATTCACGAGTTTCCACTAGTAGACGTCGCTCGCATAAACGTTGTAGTGTGTGTGGATCTGAACAACATACGCGGCAATTGTGTCCGGAGCGAGCTGCAAACTCTTAACGTTTATTTTGCTCTAAATCAGATCATTTTCATTTTAATTGATGTATCCATTTAGTTTGCAGAATATTTGTAATTTTAATTATTCAAAATGGTGCAGTTATATATAAAATTTGATTAGTAAAGTAATATAACATTCAATATAATAAAACATGGTTAGTGTCACAAAAATACAACAAATAAACAAATAGAATTATACTT
>JAPKLW010000961.1:83874-147289 GCA_026898455.1 Plectranthus barbatus | reverse complement strand
ATCTTTCTTGATGAAGAAGGAGATTCGGTTGATCCTTCCAGCTACAGAGGTATTATTGGATCACTTCTCTATCTGACAGCCAGCAGACCCGACATTTCATACTCAGTCGGAGTGTGTGCCAGATTTCAAGCCAATCCAAAGAAGTCACACATGGAAGCTGCTAGGAGAATAGTGAAATACCTCAAAGGAACTGAATCACTTGGCTTATGGTACCCCAGGAATGATGAGCTTACACTCATTGGATATTCAGACTCAGATTTTGCTGGATGCCGTATAGATAGAAAAAGTACCAGTGGTACGTGTCAGTTTCTAGGACACAAGCTAATCAGCTGGATCAGCAAAAAGCAACACTCTGTTGCTACATCTACTACTGAGGCTGAATATGTTGCCGCTGCCAGTTGCTGTGCTCAAATTCTATGGATCAAGCAACAACTGGAAGACTATGAAGTGGACACTGGTTGTGTACCCATCTATTGCGACAACAGCAGCGCTATGTGCATAACGAAGAATCCAGTTCATCACTCTAGGACCAAGCACATAGATATCCGACATCACTTCATACGTGATCATGTCGAGAAGAAGGATATCAGCGTAGAGTACATCAGAACCGACGATCAACTGGCTGACATCTTCACCAAACCTTTGCCAGAAGCAAGATTCAAGGAGTTGTGCATCAAACTCGGTCTTATGGAGATTGATGCGAGCCCTAGAATGAGTCCCAGCTCTCATTCCGTTCTTGATTTTCTGAAGGATGCTGATTAAGACTAAGTCCAAGCTCTTAGTCTTCATGTTTTTCTTTAGTGGTGGCTCAAAACCTCAGGTGGTATCTACTGGCAGAACTAATTCCATAAATAACGAAGGAAATGAGTCCCAGCTCTCATTTCGAATTTGCCAGCAGTCATGCACCATCAGTCGAAGTCAAATTGGGTCCCAGCTCCTGATCACTGTAATTTCTACAGATTAATTATAGAAATAGTGGCAAATAAATTTATAAACCCGAAAGTTATCGATCCAGGGGAATGAAACAATGAAAAACCTTGAGTACTGAATTAGAGTTTCTCGGATAATTGTTTGAGGCAATCACAATTTGAAAAAGTTTTTGTAATATAAATTCAGAAATAATATTAAACAAGAATTTAGAGAACTATTATAATCACGCAAATTTTAGGATTTTGTCCAAATAAATACAAGAATTCAGATTCTAGGGATTTGAGTACTATCTTTATTAACATGTAGAATAAATTCTTCAAATGCCAATTTAATTCCTTGAAAGATGGAAATCAGAGAAATATTGTAAACTTCCTTTTTAGGCAAATTACAAAGTTGATTATTGAGAATCCTTTATCCTCTCGGTCTCAAGAAATAATCAATAACTCCAGAAAACAACAGATATTTTCCTATAATTTAATTCTTTCTTTTTCAGACAAGAATACCAAATTATATTGCGGAATCATTTTCTTGTAAATCAATTTTCACCTTATGAGTCTCAAATTAATTACTGATAACCTAATCAAGTGGCCAACGAAACTAGGCATAATATAACACAAGATTCCAACAAATCAATCAAGGAAAGGCATTTGAACGAATTAATTCATAACATGTATTCAAGATAGATTTATATCCCTAGAATCTGATAAAGAGATTAGTTCAACATATTCATAATTAAATAAATCATGAAGAGATTAAACCTGAAATAATAATTTTGCATTATAACCGGATGTTTAATACAGAAAACAACTCCATCCCTTCAATTCCCTCTTCTGAAATAAAACTCCATGCTGCTCACTTCCGTTCCCAACTCAGCTCCCTTTTTCAGAAAAATAAAACATCCCTCTCCTACAACTCAATACTCTCCAATAATAATAATCCTCTCCATCCTCATGCTAATGATGCCCCTTTTATAATCGTCTGTCCGCCAATGAAGTCAAGATTTACAGGTAAGGAAATTCAGAGATGTCATGCCGAGACATCATTTGGTCAGATTTGCAGGTAAGGTAGATCAGAAATGATCAGAAACGTCAAACTTTTCGCCCAGACGACACGTGTCTCGGCCGAGATACACTCTGCCTCGGCCGAGATGGACGTTCTTCTTCTTTCCGGTTCACACCTATCTTGGCCGCCACGAATGCACATCGACCATCCACCTCGGCCGAGATGGACTTCATCTCGGCCGAGATGGAGCTCCCGCGTCGACCTTCGGCAGCCCGTGTTGCGCTCATCTCGGGGGTTCATCTCGGCCGAGGTAGCCTTCATCTCGGCCGAGACAGACCCAGCATTCTCCCTCTCGAGCTTCCTTCAATCAAAGCCTATTTCCTGCAAAATTCCACCATCATAATACCACCTAACACCAAAATACAGTCATGCATAAATATAAATAAAAATCAAATGTCTTGAACACTAAATGGACAAAAACTCAATGATAAGTTAGAGAAATAACGAACTTATCAGCTCCCAATTCCAAGCAATGATGAAGAAGTGAAGAGAAGATTATGCGGAGTGAATTGAGTCCAAGCTCTCAATTCTTTCGATCTTTCAAGTTATCAGCAGACACGGGAACCAGTTGTGAGTATCAGTTGTGCACTGGTAATAAGGCCATACTGGCAGGGGGAAGTATGCGACTGGCGTATACTACTGATGATCAGTTGAGTCCCAGCTCTCAACTGACGCTCTCTTGAAGTCCAAGAGTCGTGCCAGCTGTCGCAGAAATGGCGGGAAAGATTTAAGATTGGTATTGCGTGTGCATATCTTCGAATTTAATGCGGCATTTAATGCCACATTTAATGCGCACAGTGACTGCGCAGTCAAAAGCACTCTCGCGACCAATCAGCGTGTGCCATGTCAGCTACACGCACCATCCCACGTCAGCACGACCACGCACGTCGCCACAGGGAATCGTGCCTGCTGATGACCGTCGATCCCCACTTTTGACGAATTCATCTCGTCCATCCATCCCAGCATGGCACCAGTATAAATAGCGTTCATTCATGATCGGGAAAACTCTTATCATTCTCTCAAATTTTTCGAACATATTTTCCGTTCATCTTCCTTAATATTTCCAAACACTTATTCCCTGAAACCATGGCATCTTCATCCCACCCTGCTGCTGATAAATCATCTTCTTCCACTGAGTCTGTGGATCTAGACTTACCTCTAGCCGAATCACACATGCCTACCTTCACTGGCATTGTGAAGGAAGAAGACATCGATTATACCTATCCCTTCAACAAACTTGTTCAGTTGAACAAAAAGGCCACCCAACATCTCCTTTCTAACTCCCAGATCAGAGCCGCCCAAGTCCAAAGGGAGAAGATTTTGAACGATAAGTTGGCCGAGAAACACTTCGGCGAGGAGCTCATGGAAATGATTGACCATGAGCAACTCCGACCGTACTTGACGGCAACCCCCAGGAACTTCCACCCACATCTGGTCGCCGAGTTCTATGCTCGCGCGGTGATTGCTGATGACAGGAAATCCTTCACCACGTCGGTGTTCGGACACCTGATCACCATCGACGTAGAGTACCTAGCCAACCTCTTTGGGCTGAGGAGTACTGATGAGGAGGTGGCTACGTATTGTAAAGATGATACGGTGGAGTTCAGGCGGAGGTGGACCGAATGGAAGAAGGAGGAGGTGACTGTCTTCAAAACTGGCATGAAGAAGTCAGAGATGGAAGAGTGCTGGCAAATGGTATGCGACATTGTGGTGCGCATGCTCCAGTGTGAGGTCGGCTCCTATGCCGAACTAAGCCTGAAGAAATTCTCCGTCATGTGCGCGCTGGTGGATGGCGTATATGGAAATTGGGCCGAGTTTATCTTCGGCCGGTTGCTGGAGAATGTGGAGAAGAATTGCACGGTCAAAACTGACGGCAGGTTCCTCCATGCAGTGTCTTTTGGCCTGCGAATCAGCCATATTCTGGAGGTGGAGATGGGAGACCGTATCGACCGAGGGGAGCAACTGATCGGGTCCGACTTTATCCCAGCCACCAAGGTCAAACTTCCTGGCCCAGACTACAAGAAGCCTCAACGGCTGAGAGGCAAGACGGCTGTGGACCCTGCTGACGAAGTTTCTGAGGAGGAGTCAGAACCAGTAGATGAGGCCGTGCCAGCTGTAGCCCTTCCGCTGACAGCTGAGGCGATGGCAGAAATAAAGAGGAAGTATGAGGTGGAATCCTCCTTTCTCGAGATGGAGCAAGCAGTGACTGGCTCATCAGCTGAGGTGCCAGTCACCAGGACTTCGCCAAGGAAGAAGCCCAAGTTGCACCAGTCCCAGCAGCCCCAGCCAGTTGTTATCTATGCTCCAGAATCAAAGAAGACATCTATACCAGTCAAGAAGTCCGTCCTTGGACTGACTGAGGAGGAGACAATAGAAAAAATGACCCGGAAAAGGAAAAGGGTCCAAACAAAAGCTCAGAGGCTGGTTGAGCAAGCCAAGAGGGAACAACAAGCTTCCATTGTGAGGAAGAAGCAGGCTCAGGCAAGGCTGAAGGCCTTGGCCGACCAGCGGAAAAGGGAGGCTGAGCTGGCAGCCCGCGATGAAGCCTTCGCAAAGATAAAGGCTGAGCATGATTCTCGACGTCAGGCGCAACTGGCGGAGCAAGTGCATCAGGTGGCGAAGGGAAAATGGGGAGTTGCCCAAACTTCAAGTGACATGCCACCAGCACCAGCTCCAGGCCAGATCCTCTCTGAAGAATCCTTCACGCGCCTGATGGTCATGGGAGCTGAGGAGGACATACTATCTCTTGTAGATATGTACCAGCCTGAGGAGGATGTGCCTCAAGTCCCTCCACCCGCACAAGGGGGTGGTGGAGGTGAATCTGAAGTCCCACTGGCCGCGCAAGGGGGTGCCAGTGGAGGAGTTGTTGAGCGGGCGACCACCCCAAAAAAACTGGCGAGTTTCTCAGATATAAGCACAGATTCTGAGAATATAGAGATGCCAAGGGCTGAGGAACCAGCTGCCCCAGCTGAGAAAGAAAAAGTTGAAATGGAGACTACTGGTGAGGAGCCAGCTGCCCCAGCTGCGCCAGTCATCACCATTCCCGACGAGGAATCGGCACCAGTAGTACATCACTCCAGGGTGCAGCGGATGGAGCCAAGGGATCTTTTCCCCAATTTTGAAGCTGAGGCTCGTCCAGCTGACAGTCGTCCACACCCTTCAGAAGCTTCTACATCTTCTGGGCGACCAGCAGCATCCTCCCCAGCGCCAGCACGACATGTGCGAACTGAAAGGAGGCCATACATGCTCTGTATCCAAGAGCACCAGCTGACAGATGAAGATACCTTCCGATCGCGAGTGACAGGGGTACACCGGTGGGAGCACCGCGGGGACATGGCGTTTCAAAATTCACGAGTGCCTGAGCCTTCAGCATTCAACATTATCCCCATCAGCGGACTCCCCCACCAGTCAGTCTACGCTTCCAGGATCTACGACTGGTGTATGCCCCTGCACCCGATGGAGTATTACAACTACTCACTCTATGAGTATGCCGACACCATCACAGCGGAAGTGGAGAGCGCTGTGGATAAGGAGATGATAACCAGGTACAGAGACCTGTGGCGAATGAATGCGGAACTGCTTCTGGAGTTCCGGAGGTGGAGGATCTTCGACTGGTGCCAACGCCAGTTGACAGTGGAGAAGCGTGCCGTACTGTATGCCAGGCTCGGGCTTGGATACTGGAGATCTGAGGAGGCCTGGGCAAATACATTCATGGATACTGATCCTGAAAGCCACCAGCAGCTATCGAACAGGCGAATCAGGCGCCGATTGAGGAAGATTGCAGAATACCGACAGCTGACTGGAACCTCCGGCCTCCCTAGGCCCAAAATGGTTAAGTTGCCATTCCTCCAGTTCCAGTGCACCAGCCGAGGGTACCAGTTGATATACGCGCTCAAACGCTTGAAGGTGCTCATCGCTCTCCCAAGGATCCTGTCCTACTCTGTCATTCTCTCTGATATGGCTGCCAGCGCTCTGCTGGTAGACCACTTAGTGGAGGAGGATCCTTCACGTAGTTGGTGGCTGACCACTGCCGTCCCATCTGTTCCTATGGTTTTGGGCGACCTTGTCCCTTATCATGAGGACTGGCAGCTGGTGGTTTTCACAGCCCCACCTATTTTTGTACAAGGCCCGCCAGCACCAGCCGAGGTGCTCGCGGAGGAGCCAGCAGAAGCCGAGGTGCCCGCGGAGGAGCTCGCCCCAGTGCAGGTACCAGCTGCGTCTGCACCAGAGATGGCTCCTACCGCACCTGATGTGCCTTCCTCTTTCATGGAAGTATCAGCGGAGCCACTCTCAGAAATTCATCCTCCTGCGCAACTTCTTGCTTACATCGACGCCAGGATGGATCAACGCTTCGCCACTTTCCAAGCCGATGTAGCGCAGCAAATAGAGTCCGTCACCGCCGGTGTTACCACCTTTTTGGCGCGGATCCAAGAGGGGGAAAGGGCACGAGCATTGGCTGAAGAGGAAAGAGCCAGGATTGTTGAGGAGGAGAGGCACCTTGCAGCTGAAGAGAGGAGAATTGCTGCAGAAGAGAGGCGGAAGAGAGATCAAGAAATGGCCGAACTTACTGAGATCCTGAGGTCTATCACAAGTGCTCGGACTCAGTCACCAGGATCATCTTCCAAGCCATAGTCTAGTCTCTTTATGCTTTTGTAAGTAAATCTGTTAGACTAATCAGTTATCATTCATTGTACATGTAATTGCTAAATCACTAATGGAATGTTAACTGACAAGTTGATGACAATCTCTTATTGTCCAACAATTGTCAAAGTTTTTACTTACCAGCTGAATTTACACATCCAGTGTAATCAGCACCAGCACTCGTCTTGCATGTTAAATTTATTTACATGCTTATTTGCTCTGACCTTAATTTCCATATTTTTTAAACGAGCAATATCTTTCCTAGGTTGAGGGGGAAGATTTCTTTTAGTTAGAGCTGATGTTGAGGAAGTAATTTCATGGGTTTAGATCTGATAGGTTTCACTTGTAAAACCCTGAAATCATTTGTAACTTTCCTCATCAGCTGAGTGCTCGCTGGTTAGGCTTTGATCGCACCAAAAAGGGGGAAATTGTTGGGAAATCTGTCTAAGGGTTTCCTTTCCCAGTAGCTTACTTGTTTAGATTATAGTTTTGGTGGATCAAATCCTAAGTCCTACCAGCGTCAGTTGTCTCTACGTAGCTCTAGTCTTAAATGTAAAGTCCTGTTTAGGTCTATTGAGTTGTAAGTCGCAGCTGATCAAGACTCATGCTGACACTGTTCACCAGCGGTGAGAAAAGCTTATGACTGGCTACTGTTCACCAGTTGGGAAGGGTTTCATCAGCAGGCGGCTGACAAACCTTACCAGGAGAATGCGTGTTCTTACACTATTCACCAGCGGTGATTTCACCAGTCATGGGAGATTCCGGAAAGAGTTAACATCCAGACTTTTGGTAGACTTTGATGATGCCAGGGCAAGTCACCAGCAGAGACTGCCAGCACAAGATCACCAGTATGATCTACCAGTCAGATGTTACCAGTAGAATTCCAGATTCTATCTCCCCGCGTAGTAGAGACAAAAAGAAGATTCTCTGAGGAATCGACTGACAAAGGATGACTTTAAGGAAGGATAACTTAAAGTCTATCAGTCACAAGACGCCAGTCTTATTCCTCGGACTGACAGAAAGAGCCGTTCTGACACAAAGAGATCTGTGTCAGATAAAGCGGTCAAAGGTATGGTTCCTTTCCGAAAAAACATACCTGCCGCCGTCAGAAGGACATCCCAGGTCTGACACCTTTCCGGATGCGTCCAAACGGCTAGAAAGTTTGAATCGGTTCCTGCGGCTATAAATACGTCGCAACCACCAACATTCAAACTCTCGGTTGTTACATTGAATGATTCTACTCATCTGCTCAACCACCGAAAGAACTGAAATTATTGCAAAGACGCATAAAGTACTTTCGAGGCTTTTCATAAAGCTTTCCGTGTGTTGATTTATCAAACACGAGACTTCAAGCTTTAAGCTTGTAAGTTAAAGATCTCACTTGGTGTTCTTTCTCCTTCGAGAGAGTTCACAGCAGCTCCTGTGCTTACCAGCACTTGAGTTATTACGGGCATTCTGCCGTAGAGACTGTTACGTTCTTGGGAGAACTAAAACCCCTAGCTAGCTGTGGAGGTTGAAGTGACGTGCTCGCACTCCATTAGCTGAGAAGAGTTGAAGAAGGATCCAGGACCGGGAGCGGTTGATCTAGTGAACTGGTGGACGAGGCATTCACCAGCTAGAGATAGATCGTAGGAGACCTGTACCTGATTACTCTTAGTGGAATTTCCAGTGCTTCGACTGGAGAGTGGACGTAGATCGATTGATCGAACCACTATAAAATCCTTTGTTACTTATCAGCTTTCTGCATTTCATTCATATTTTAAACCCAGCACTCAAGTGCTGGAGTATATCCTGAAACTGATAAATAACTGTGCAAACAAGGCTAAATTCTCTAAGTTTTGAATCACCAGCTGACCAGTTGTCAGCTGCGTACTGAGTAACCAGCACCAGCTGACCAGTTGCCAGTTGTCAGCTGTGTGTAAGTAGCGTGCAAGAAAACAATTAACATTATTTCCGCTGCGTATCGTAACATTTTATACTCTGAAAAACCGGGACCAACAGTAATTTTAGTGAGGCATTTTCACCGGCTAAGACATTTTTAATTTCATAAAATTTTTCAAATTCTTGGGCTAAAATGTCTAAAGTGACTTCTTCTAAGTCGGAGCAATGCGACTTAGTTTCATCCAAAATGCATGCTGAAGTTTTGAAAACTAGAGATAAATCGTTTATTTGCTTACTCGAAGTAGTGAGGGCTATCTCTATTTCAGCTTCTGGCTCTTTGTCAGAAAGATAAGAGAGCTTCTTCGTTAGACTCCTCATCGGATGAGTAGTAATCGTCATCATGGTCCGGGATGTCTGGTACTTCTGTCCTCATGAGCATGGCTTAGGCCACGACCTTCGATGCTCTTCTCTCGAAGATCATCTTCAGTCACTCACGTTTCTCCTTGTCCACCAGCGGACACTCAAACTTCAGATGTTCAGAGGAGATGCATTGAAAGCATGATTTGGGGATTCGCTTCACGAACCTCTGCTCTTCGGACTTGGGCGCTACTTTCTTTTTGCCTTTTTCTTTCTCGAGGAGTTTAGACTGTCTTCTCATCTGTTCTTCAAGCTCAGCGATTGAGCTTTCTCCTTCTTTTGATTGAGATCCAGATGTGGATGTGATCTCTTTCTCTTGTGAGCTGGACTGGCCAGCTGATCGGTCAGTCTGGAAGGTCTTCTTGGGCTTCCACTTGGAATCCTTTTTGACGAAGTAGGCTGCATCCTCGGCCTGAGGGCCTAGCAAGCAGGCTGCTCTGATGGCCTCATTCTTGTTCAACATTTGAATATCCCACTCGTGGGCTTGAAGTTGGGCGAACAACTCCTTCGTCATCATTTTCGAGAGATCTTTCTCATTGAGAGTGGTGGTTTTTACAAACCAATCCTCTTTTGGCATCTTGGATAGAATCTTCACATTGAGGTCGCCGTTTGAATATATTCTATCTAGAGCTTTGAGCTCGCTGACAATGGTGTTGAACCTCGCCTCCATTGGCTTGATCATCTCTTCAGGTTGCATCTGGAATGAATCGTACTTATCGACACAAACTTGCAGTTTTTTTCCTCTTCATATGATCACTTTCCTGGCAGAGTGTGTCAAGGTAGCTCCAGACCTCTTTGACGTTGTCAAACTGCATGACTTCCTCCACCAGGGCGTCTGGTAGAGAAGAGAGGATGGCCTCACGAGCTATGGAATCAAGTTGATTCCTTCTTTTATCTTCCAAGCTCTATTCTTTGTACGACTTTTCAACAGTTCTTGGACCTTCAACTCCAAGTGGTGGAAGTATATTGGTGATCTTTATTGGTCCTCTTTCCAGTACGTTCACCATTTTTGGATGAAAGATCTTTAGTTGGATGGAAGAGCCCTTATTCCATATCTCGTACTTCTCTAAGTTGCACGACAGTAGCTTGAGCATGTTCATTATGGCTATAATGCACCTGAGCTATAAGATTAGATAAGAAAATGTGCAAGGAAAGGATTTTGGTCCTTCGTGACTTCAAAACGACCAGCCTGTAAAGACTAACAGCTCTGATACCACTTGTTAGTCCCGATTTTTCAGAGTAAACTTAAATGCACAGTGAAAATATTGATTATAAAACTTGCACTTATCCAAACTGACGGTCAGACTCAGTTTGGTTTGTCAAATCTTAGTACGCAGTTTAAGTCCAAGTATGCTTTGAGTCAATTTTAGTCTATACCTAAACACTTGAGTGATGAGTTTTAAAGATAAGTAAGCTGATAAATTGAAAGCGATATATAAGACAAAAGATTTATAGTGGCTCGGACTCTAAAGGTCTTACGTCTACTCTTCAGACAGATATCTGGAATTCCTTTAAGTTTAGGATTACACAAGGTGCTCCTACTATCTATTGCTTATTGGTGAATGCCTCGTCCACCGATCTACAAGCTCACTCGCATGGTCCTTTGTTCGTCCTTCACTTCGCAGCTCCTCGGAGTGTGAGCACACCACACAACCTCCTCGTCACCAGAATGAGGTGTTTAGAGTTTTCTCGAAACTATCAGCTTACGGCAGAATGCCCGTGAGAGTCAAAGTACTAGACGTGCTTGACTGTTGTAATATTCCTTGGAGAGAAAGATTACCAAATGATAACTCAAGAACGGATGTTCTGAGTCTCGTGTTCACAACAGTGACACACGAATAGCTTGAAAGCCTCGAACGTTTGAGTTGTGATTTTGATAGAATTTTTGCTCTTTGAAAATCGTATGCTTGGTTCGTGTTTAGTAACCTTCTTCTATTGAAATCATCATCGAAGGTTTGAATCTTTACAGCCGATAGATCTTGTGCAATCGAAAGTCTCTATTCTCTGCACTGATCGGCGGGTAGGTATGCGCTTTTCCAGAATTCTTGCACCTGCTTGGCTTTTTCTGACATGGACAACATTTGTTCACCTTTTGTCAAAACGACTGTCTGTCAGTTTGAGGAATCTTGGACTGGTCAGTCCGAGGAATCTTAGACTGGAGTCTAAGTTCGAGTTTGCAAACTTTAAGGAATCTCCAATCTTTAAAGTTTGTTCTTGTCTGCACGTTCTTCAGACGATTTTCTTTGTCTCTATGTGCGGGGACTGAAACTTAGGATTCTATACTAAAGTCGTCATATTTGCACATCCATGATGGTGACATCATCAATCAGTTTAGGTTTGTTCCCCAGACTGGTGAGTCCCTTCCATACTTGGTGTGGTACAAACTTGTCAGTTCCAGACTCATGTATCCCAAACTTGTTAGTTCATTTTGAACCTTAGTATGTTGAATCTTGCGCATCTACAGACTGATCCTTCAGTTTGCCTCCGATTTGGCTCCAGCTTACAACTCGATAAAAAACACCCACACCAGACTTTACAACTCGATAAAAAACACCCACACAAGACTTTACATTTTGAAACCATACTGGAACTTGATCTAAAGACTTACTAAGATGGCTTCTACACTTTGACCCACCAAAACAAAATAAGATAAGCAAATTTCTAACAAATTTCCTAACACTTGCTGACTCTGGCGTTATGTACCACATGTTAAATGATATGTAATTGTTGTTTTTAGTTAAAAATACCTCAATCATTACTTCCATCTTTGAATTATACTAAAAAGAGTTATCATCGTTAAATATTGATTATTCAGCTGTCAAATGTCACCTGGCATCTTACATGGCAAATAAAAACATGATAATACCCGATCTATTGATATTTTTGGAAAAATATCCCAATATATTGTTTGTTAGTTAAAATACCCCAATCTTCTATTTCGTTTATGAATTATACCAAAACAAGTTGACACCAACAACTTTGTTTAATTGTTTAAATATTGTTGGATCACACAAAGAAAGCACCCAAAAAACAACTATCTTCGTTCGTGCTAAATTCATTGTACTAAATGATCAATATTTGCTATATATTTAAATGCATTTCCATTTTGGAAGTATCCAAAACTCATCTTTATATTAATTTTATATTTCAATTTTATCATATAGAGCTTATAGGATGAGCACCATCTTGTGATTTAATGAGTTTTAAATACTTTTAGAGGGGAAATGCATTTAAATATGTAGGCAATGTTGATCTTTAGAGCAACAAATTTAGCACAGACGAAGATAGTTGTTTTGGGTGCCATTTTTGTGTGAACCAATAATATTTCAACAATCCAACAATGTTGTCAGTGTTAACTTGTTTTGGCATAATTCGTAAATAAAATTAAATATTTGGATATTTTTAACTAACAACAATAATATGAAGTATTTTTCCTAAAGTGTTAATAGATAAGGGTATTATAAAATTTTTATTTGTCACATGGGATGCCACGTGCGATGCTATGAAGGATGTCAAGTGGCATTTAACGGCTGGATCATCAATAATTAACGGTGTTAATTTGTTTTGATATAATTCATAGTCAGAAGTAAAGATTGAAATATTTTTAACTAAGAACAATACATTGTAGTATTTTATAAAACTTCAATAATTAATGATATTATCCCCTATTTTCCCATTGTTATATGTCATTTCACATGAGGCATATAACATAAGAGTTAACAACATATTTTTCCCTAACGGAATTAAAGTTTCAAATATATTTTTCTAAAATAGGATAAAGTTCTTAAATCTTAATAATTTGAAATATACTTTCCTAACTTTAAAAAACAATTGAAAAATCACTTAACTTAAACCTTAATAATAAGGTATATTTTGAATAGTTTTTCCTTAGTAAATCAAATAGAATTTCTGAAGAACAAGATGCGTACATAAATTAAAATTATTAACCTGTAACTTAAAAAGTGATTTTGTTTGTTATTATTATAGTTTCTTGGATAATAGTCGAAAATCCTATATAGTACTGAATTATAATTTGTTATTTCAATTATTTTGAGATATGTAATTTTTATTTCTTTCTTATTATAATTGATTTGTAGAGTTATCATTGTGAGGCGTCAAATAATGAAGCGATCATGTTTTTTGGAGCCATTCTCTAAGTCTTACCAATATATTTTAAGTGATATTTTGAAGTTTGTGTATTATTATTATTTGTTATTTTATAATCAATTTAAAATCATGTGCTTGAGCGACTAGTAGCTTCCCATTTAGTAACATAATAGCAAATAGATAAAGACTCAACTTTTTGTTTTTAATTTTGTATTTTTTTTAATTTGTAATGTTTTAGTACCCCCGCGTCCTTTACACGAGCTCTAATTACTGGCGAGTCCCGAACCAACTCTGATTGAGTTGATTTTCCACCGGATGAAGAGCGCAGCCTTGGATTCACCTTGCTTCTTCGATCCTGCTGCAGATCCTTTTCGTGCACGAACAGTCGCTGGAAAAACAGCCGCGGTCGTGTGCCTGGCATCCAAAGCCTTAGCCGAAGGGTCTAGATGGCTCAGTACTCATCTGAGCCCGTCCTCCTGCCCTACTACGAACCCTAGATGGAGAATGGGCTGCCAGCCCTTGGTTCAACCCTCCCAAACACTCAGAGACTCATAGCTTTGGTATCACACACAAGGATCACTCAATGTCTCACTAGATTTCTCAAGAACTCACGCAGTGCTCACGAAAGAGAGGAGAGGGAAATCTGAAGAGAGGGAGAGGCACAGTTCGTAGAAATGAGATTAGGGTTGAGAGAGACTCACCTATCTATTATATACATGGGCCGAGAGAGTCTAACGGGCTAACAGATTTCAGTTGGGCTCTAACAGAAATAACAAACCCAACTCAAGTATTAAACCAACTGGGCTCGGGAGGCCTAACATCCTCCACCGTAGGCCTATAGTTTGCAAGAGGGGCTTTATAAAAGGTGGTCATCATAGCCAGTGTCTTGCATAATTCATGTACAAGGACTTTTCTGGGCACACACAAAGTGGTACCCGGCTGAGGAGAGGCACACGACCACGAAGAGAAAGTACCTGCATCACAGAGAACCAAACACAAAGTTCAGCAAAAAAACGAACACTAAGTTCATAAATTACATGTTAATTAAACTGAGATAAGAGGAACACATAGTATCAACCATTATCAAAGTTTAATATATTTTGACATGAAGTAAACTTTTCAACAGAGAGACACTTCGTTCCCATATCAGCAGGATTAAATAGGGTTGCAATTTTCTCTAAAGAGACTAACTCCTTTTCAACTATGTCATGAATGAAGTGAAACCTAACATCTATATGTTTGTTTCTATCATGAAAGACATGATTTTTACATAGTTGAATAGCTGACTGACAATCTGAAAAAACAATAGGTTTAGCATTCAAGTAACCAATTTCAGATAACAGTCCTTTTAACCAAATGTCTTCTTTTATAGCATCTGTTATTGCAACATATTCAGATTCAGTAGTTGAAAGAGCAACAATGGGTTGAAGCTGAGATTTCCAACTAATACAAGAGCCACATAGAGTAAAAATGTATGAAGTAGTAGATTTTCTATTATCTCTATCATTGGCATAGTTGGAATCTACATATCCTACAAGTTTAACACCATTTGCACACTTAGAATATCTTAATCCAACATGCTGAGTACAATTAATGAATCGAAGCAGCCACTTAAGAGCTTCCTAATGGGGTTTACCTGGATTTGTCATATATCTACTTAACACACTCACAACATAGGCTATGTCAGGCCTTGTGCTTACCATTAAGTACATGACAGATCCTACAACATTAGAATAAGGAATACTTTTCATGTCAAACATTTCAGAATCAGTCTTAGGGGACTGATCCTTAGGATAAAATGAGATGATAAAGGTACATTCACAGATTCGGAATTAGACATAGAAAACTTCTTAGCAATTTTAGACATATAAGCACTTTGATTCAGGACCAGAGTAAAGTCAGCTCTATTTCTGTTTATGTCCATTCCTAGTATCCTTCTAGCATCACCAAGATCTTTCATTTTGAAATTATCACTTAGACTAGACTGCACATGCTTGACAGACTTCAAACAGGGACTCACTATCAACATATCGTCCACATAGAGCAGCAAGAAAGTAGGAACATTTTCAGTCAATTTAAAGTATAAACAATGATCATAAACACTTCTATTAAATCCTAGTGTTTTCATAACTTGATCAAATTTAATGTTCCATTGCCTAGGTGACTGTTTTAGACCATATAGAGATTTCTTGAGAAGGCAAACATGATTAGGATATTTTTTATCAACAAAACCCTCAGGTTGTTTCATATAAATGTTCACATCAAGATCACCATAGAGAAAAGCAGTAGTCACATCCATTTGCTTCATTTCCCAATTAAAATGAGCAACCAAGACAAACATAATGCTCACAGTAGTAAACTTCACAACAGGTGCAAAGATTTCAGTGTAATCTACCCCTTCCTTTTGAGTGAACCCTTTAGCTACAAGTCTAGCTTTATACCTAATCGTTTTACCATCATTTTTCAGTTTATACAGCCATTTACAGTCAACCACAGAGGCAGATTCATCTCTTTTAACTAGAATCCATGTTTGATTAGCATGTAAACTATTTTATCTCATCATTCATAGCCTCTAACCACAATTTGGAACTTGATGACTCAACAGCCTCTTTATAAGATTTTGGTTCATTGCCATCAAGCTCTTCAAACACATTAAAGGCAAGCATAGCAAGATCATAGTCATCAAATCTTTTATTCACACATATGGGGCGCCTTACCCTATCTCTAGCAAGTCTATAGTCATCAAGATTAGTAGTTTCAGAGGTAGTATCACATTCACCTAGATAAGCATTTTTACATTCAGCCATAGTTTTAGAATTATCAGTTTCTTCCCCTTGAATGTTAACATGCTGCAGTTCAGACTTAGGTGGGAGCTCTACCTTACTCAAAGTATCATTAACAGGGATAACATACACAAAATTCACATTACAAGGAAATTCAGCTTCATTAAATGTGATATCCCTACTAATGATCACCTTAAAATCAGGTTCAGTCATATCCCATAACCTATAGCCTTTAACTCCCTCTGGATAGCCTAAAAAACACATTTTTTAGCTCTAGGTTCCAGCTTATCTCCCTTTTGGTGTACAAAGGCAGAGCAACCAAATACTCTAAGATTGGATAGATCTATCGGTTTCCCTAAGAATAAAGATTCGGGGCACTTGCCATTCAATGGTACAGATGGAGATCTATTCACTAGATAGGCTGCAGTGTGTAAGGCTTCCCCCCAAAATGGTTTTTCCAGTCCACTAATAGCCATTATACATCTAACTCTTTCTAGGAGTGTCCTATTCATTCATTCGGCTATTCCATTTTGTTGTGGGTTGTAGGGTACAGTTTTGTGCCTTTTTATTCCACTATTAGTACACATAGTGTCTAAGGAAGTGTTGCAGGATTCTAAACCATTGTCGGTTCTTAAAGTCTTAACTTTCTTGCATGTTTGGTTTTCTATAAGTGTTTTCCAGTTTTTAAAATGTGTAAACACCTCAGATTTGTTCTGCATTAGGGAAATCCATACCTTCCTAGAGTAGTAATCTACAATAGACAAGAAGTACCTCTTCCCCCCTTGGGTAGGTTCACTAGATAGCCCCCAGACATCAGCATGTATATATTCAAGAATACTACAACATTTAGACACATTTGGATATACAAAAGCAGGGAATTTGACTTTGTTTTGCTTTCATAACTCACAAAATTCACAGAACGGCATAGAAGACACTTTGTCATTACCAAAACAGCCAGCTTCCTTAAGTATTTCTAGGCCCTTGTTACTCATATGACCTAGCCTATTATGCCACAGACAAGTCTTATCATCTTGCACATGATTAACATCATGAATATCTTGCACAGGCTCACAGCTACAAACATACAAATTGTTTTTCTTTTCAGCTTTGAAAATTACCATAGAACCTTGCAAAATTTTCATAACCCCCTTTCCCCACCTACATTCTAATCCCTCATTTTCCAAGGCAGCACAGGAAAGAAGATTATAACACAAATCATGAACATATCTGACATTCTTTAAAGTAAACAGGCAACCAGATACAAACTTCAATTTTATATCACCTATGCCTTCTACTTTGCATTTCTTTTCATTTGCAAGAGATATATGTCCATTTTCAACCGGTTTCAGATTAGAAAACAAGTGCTGGTAGGGTGATACGTGGAAAGTGCATCCAGAATCTATAAGCCAATCATTTTCATTCAGATTATTCATACATGCATTAACAGATAATTGAGCAGAGGAGCAATCAGAATGAATGACCATGTAGACATCACCAAGGTTGTCATCAGGGGCAGCATTAACATTATTATTACGATTAGCATACCTATTTTTCTTAGGTTTAGTGCATTGTTTTGCGTAATGCCCATATTCCCCACAATTGTAGCACTTTCTACCCCCAGTCCTAGATTTAGATCTATATCTCTTATCATTTTGCACATTATTTCCATCTCTTGTGTCTGTTTTGTCATTTCTTTTATCAGATTTTGAGGACCTACTTTTTGACCTACCTCTCACATGCAAGACTTTATTACTACCCCTAGGTCTGCCCCTATTGTGTTTCAGCTCCCGTTCTTTACTCTTTAAGCCTCCTATAACAGTTTCAAGGGTTACAGAATCCCTTCCATATTTTATAACACACTTTACATCATTATACGAATCAGGAATAACATTTAATAACACAATGGGAGCATATTCTTCTATATGTTTATCTCCAGTTAATTTGATATCCTGAATTAACTTGTTGAACACATCCAAGTTCTCATCAATATCTTTATTTATATCTAGTTTATATCTGAAGAACGTTTCAAGTAAATACATCTTGCTCGGAAGAGAGGTTTCAGTATACAATTCTTCTAGCTTATCCCATAGTTGTTTAGCAGAAGTAATAATACCTACTCTTCTAATCACAGAATCAGTAAGGCTCAAGATTATAGTGGAGTAAGCTAGATCATTCAATTCAGTTTGTTTTTCTTTTGTGTCAGAATCAAGATATGACTCAGTTACAACCCTATACACTTTCTGTTGGATTAAAATACATTTTATCTTTTCTTTCCAAATTGAGAAATCAGATTTTCCATTAAACAAGGGCATGCCATATGAATTCGAACTTGATGCCATTTTCAGAAAGCAGAAAATTGGAAAAAAAATATAGACACAGTCAGGAAAAACACAGAAATAGAATTGAGGCCTTCAGGGCCTTCACAGAGATTTGCAGCGGAAACACTTAGCAACAGAATGGTCACAAAGATTAGACACTTATGGTACCACATAGGCAATAGATCAACAGAGATTCCTAAGTTCTTTTAGGCAAGATTGCAGGCGAAAAATAGCCACGTACAGACCAAGTAATCACAGCCAAAGACACACAGTAAAAACAAGAAACGAAGGGACAGAAAACAGGTAATCACAAAGAATACAGGATCAATAAAATCGAGTAAACAGATACACCCCGATAGGGTGAAATAATAGGGAAGGGGATTTGGGACCAGAAAACTGGGGAATGGGGTTGGGGACAGGCGCCTTTCGGCGGCGAAACAAGCAGGCACGTAGTCAATTAGAAAACAGAAAATTACTGAAGTCCTAAGGCACCAGTTGGCCTATCTATTCTAAAGAATTGAATGAAAATGAAAGGACAGAGAGGTTTAGAGCTTATACCAGAGCGGCGACCCTGGGTGAGGGTGCTGCCGACTTACCGAACACGCCCTGGGGCGCAGACGACGCGGACTCTTCAGCAGCGAGCCGTGCGGAGGCAGGAGGTGACCTGGCTTCTGATTCCACTGTAATGTTTTGGTACCCCAGCGTCCTTTACACGAGCCCTAATTACTGCCGAGTCCCGAACCAACTCTGATTGAGTTGATTTTCCACCGGATGAAGAGCGCAACCTTGGATTCACCTTGCTTCTTCGATCCAGCTGCTGCAGATCCTCTTCGTGCACGAACAGTCACCGGAAAAACAGCCGCGGTCGTGTGCCTGGCATCCAAAGCCTTAGCCGAAGGGTCTAGATGGCTCAGTACTCACCTGAGCCCGTCCTCCTGCCCTACTACGAAACCTAGATGGAGAATGGGTTGCCAGCCCTAGGTTCAACCCTCCCTAACACTCAGAGACTCACAGCCTTGGTATCACACACAAGGATCACTCAATGTCTCACTAGATTTCTCAAGAACTCACGCAGTGCTCACGAAAGAGAGGAGAGGGAAATCTGAATAGAGGGAGAGGCGCAGTTCGTAGAAATGAGATTAGGGTTGAGAGAGACTCACCTATCTATTATATACATGGGCCGAGAGAGTCCAACGGGCTAACAGATTTCGGTTGGGGTCTAACAGAAATAACAAACCTAACTCAAGTATTAAACCAATTGGGCTCGGGAGAGGTAGAAACTTAGGCCTACATATTCCAATAGAATTTGATGCTATTTGAATGTTTTGAAAAATATTTGTATTTTGTGTTTATTTCTCATGTAATCTTAGGGATTTTTATATATCTTTTATCTTTCTATTTTAGTAATTGAAAACACAGAATTTAAGGATGATGGTCAATTTAACCTTTCAATTATTCTGACAAGAATAAATTGACCTCTCCTTGAGTATTTAGTTCAGTTTAACCTTTCGATTTATAAAATTGATTCAATTTAGCCCTTTAACTCTTAAAATTACTATTACCCTAATAAAAAGAGATAATAAAAATATTTTACTATTCTAAGTTTATTTTTAATCTTTTTTATTTTGTATATTAATTTATTATTTTGAATAATATTTATAATTTGAATAGATAAAATGAATTTAATATAATAAAAAAGAAATATAAACCCAACATAACAATAAATCTTCTACTAGTAATTTTCTCTGCTTTTAATGTATTTGAGAAAGGGTGATTCTAAACACAGCCACAATTTTTCTCAATGCAACCTCCAAAATTTTAAATAATAAAATTATTACTAAATTTTACTATTTTACCCTTATAATTTCAAATTTAAAAAATTAATTAAATAAGAAACAAAATGAATATAATCTCATTCTATTCAACGATAGCCCCCAATCTTTTTTTTTTTCTAACATTAAAAAAAATCAATTCCCCTCATATATTCATAGCCCCATTTTTTTTACTCACATAACATTAGCCCCCCCCCCCGCCAAAGCTCCTCCAACAAATTAGCAGCATTATTCTGCCAAATTAATAGAACAGATACAATGAACGAGATATTACCGTATGATGATATAAAAAAAATTAATTAAAAAACTCACAGTAGAAGACAACAGTTTAAGATAGTTTAGGTTCACAGGTCTCTTCCCCGCCATTACTTATTTTCTTTTTCTCCTGAAGGGTAACTACTATGCCTTCAATAATATTCTAGTTTACTATTTTAAATCATTATCTTACGAAAAAGTAGAACATTATAATGTGCAAAATATTTTTGTGCTCTATATTTTCTTGAAAAAACAAAATTAAGTTATGAAACAAAATTTACTCTTTTTTCTTTCCTTCAATATTGCATTGTGAGAGCAAGCTTTTCTTCATTTTCGCTCAATTTTTTTTCATTTCTCCTCGCTCAATGTAATGGAAAACCCCTTCATTTCTTTCCATCCACACTCTCAAAAGAGATCAGTATTGCAGTGGAGTTGGAGGTTAATGATGTGAAAATAATTTGTTTTGGAGTATGGAGGTTCACGGACTAAAAGCATAAGGAATTGTAATTGATGAGGGGCTGTATTATTTTCTTACACGTAGCTAATATTATAAATTATAGATTATTAGGGTATAATAGTAATATTATAATATAATTTTTTTTTAAAATAATTAAGAGGCTATATTAAAAAAAAATTGTGGAATGTTTAGAATCACTGTCATATATTTTTTTAAGTTATCAATCATGTATCAAATCAGCGGGTCATCCTGAGCCCGAAAATTTCAATTTTATATCAAATCGCTATAGACATAAATAAAATCGATAATTTTGAACATGCGGCTTACCACATCATGTGTAATTTTTATGAACATATTTGGCAAGTCAAAAACTCTATCAAGAAATGTCGCTTTGGCCGAGTGGTTAAGGCGTGTGCCTGCTAAGTACATGGGGTTTCCCCGCGAGAGTTCGAATCTCTCAGGCGACGTTTTCTTTTTATAATTTCTACAATCATTATTTGATTAAAACATACTTTCTCGATTATATAGTCCAGTTTGATCTTGTACACTCATACTGGAACGGAGGGAGTATTTACTCATTTTATTATATATATGTAATATTTTGCAAAATAAATCTACTAGTGAAGTAGATTTCTTAAATCTTAATAAAGACTAATTGTATCCAATAATCCAATGTCATGGGTTGAACCATCATAAGATCAAATAGGCTTCTTGATTTGTTAGAGAATAATCCCAATATTATTTGAATAGTTTTTTTTTTTTTATGATTGTTGAGCTGAAAAATTACCAAAGTCTAATTGTTACTATAATAATTATTACCTTATGAAGATTGTTATTTACCTTATCTAGAGATTGATCCTTACCATTATCAATCTTTCTTATAGATGGATAATCCAACCTATATATAAACTCATCGTCATAACTCATAATCATTTGAAATTGCCCAAGCAGACTTTAAGAGTGTGCATGAAACTCGAACTATTAGAAATATTTATTTTTTAATTGTCTTAGTAGTCACTTTAATTCAAAAAAAAAAAAAAAAAAAAAAAAAAAAGAGAGCGCAATTGAATCAACGGTTGTTACCTTGAAAAATGCAAATTAGAATCCATATTCTCGATTTATAATAGATACACACGATGCATCGCCACCAAACAGTTGAGCTCATACACCACTCAGATTCATGCAACGTTTCTTTTTCCCTCTCTTTTTTTCCAACTAAATCATACATCTTCCATGGATCAAATCAAACCCTCATTCTTTTTACATCAGTTTCAGGGACATTAGCGTCATTTCTATTGCTGCCAAACGACTGTTCAGCCTGCATCAAATCAAGCAGCTTCAAGTTTCAAATGTGAATGATCATTAATATAATTCTACCACAAAATGCAGTGACAACTAACATTCTCATTGGGGACAACTGCATATCTCTGAGTAGGAGACACCCAACTTTTATCTGATAATGAAAGAAGACCCAAAGTCAGGAAATAACGACTGATACGTATACGTATACGTACTGTTTTGGAAAATTAAAAGGCACGTACACTACACAAACCTGATGAGACGTCGACTTTTGAGGCCTCTATATGCTGTCCACTTGATCCATCCATACTTAATGCCTCTACGATCTTAGGCACGTTTCTGCCACACCATTACACTAACTTCATCAGAGTTCATAGAAACTATTGCTCTCAATAAATTTGCAATGGGGAAGCTCTATTGAGTTCATATGCATTAGCAACTCAGAGCACTATGGTTCTTGTGTCTATGGTTTCCATGAAGACCTCCCCATCATCTATATGGTGGAATTACGATTGCGTATGACCAGTATCGGTCATACTAAACTAATCTAGTCGGATTGGCCAATTTAAAAGAAGACATCATCCATTTCACCAATTATTTGAAGTACTTTTTCGACAGGACCAACCAGCAACCATGTTGGTTTACAAAAATGAACTAAATTCAGTTAATAGACTGTTATGCATCAATCATACTGATACATATATCCAAGGACTGAATTATTCTAAATGCACTCTAACACCTCCTTGACCCCAACCCTATTTTTTGTTAACTTATCTCCATTTTATAGTTTTTTATATGCAATAAATATTTATCTTAATTTTGTTGTCTACATCATTAGTCACATAATATTCCAATCAGTTATTTCAAACCAAATAATTATAATGAGTTGATTGGTTTGTTGTCCAAGAGATTTTCATACCATATCTATTTATTAATTATGTGAGAAATTTTCAACAGTATCCAATAGTTTGACCAATACTTTCACCTTGGAAATCAGTCAAACTGAAATAGATATTTCTTCCATCTTTTTGAGTCTTTGTGGTAAAAGTTCAAAAGAGAAAATTTAAGCAAAGAATTAATAAGATAGAATGGCAACAGCAAAAGATTAAGACAAGGTTCACAGTCAATAGATAGAGACTAGCTAGAGAGTCGGAAATGAGGAGTGGTAGGTCAGTAGGGCGTTACCTGTCAACCAAGTCACCATGGCCAAGCTGACCGTTGGTACCCCTTCCCCAAGAAAACACATTTTGTCTCTCCGTGACAGCAAGTGTATGCCTCCATCCACATGATATGTTCACTACTTTCTGCAATGGAAAAGCAAAATTACAACAAAAAAAAATTTGATAAATAAAAGTTAATTCACCACTAAAGATGTAGCTGATGAGGTCAAGAATGCGCACCTGATTAAGTGGGAAATTGACTTGCACAGGAGAGCAATGATCAACGTTGTCACCAACACCAACTTGTCCAAACTTTACAGATACAAAGTTGACTCAGAATAAGTTTTTACCGACCATTAAAAATGGAAAAATGAAAAGATAAAACAAATAGAATAATAAAAACCATAGCCTAATTGTCAGCAGTGATCCAAACTTCATTGCTGAAGATTAATTACACGAAGGAACAATGAAATGGACCTTATTCCAGCCCCAGCCGTAAAGTTTTCCATCAGTTGTCACTGCCATTGTATGTCTCCAACCACCTGAGATCTGGGGTATTGGCAATTACATTCTCTTTAATATGATGATTGGCAGAAATCACGAATTCAGTTGCAAAAGAATTCTAAAAGATCCATTTTTTATTGTTAGATACAAAAAGCTTTTCAGATGGACAAGTTTTCTCATTATCTTTCTGCATAAAAGAAATCATAAAAACTGGGTACTAGAAGTCTAGAAGCAGCTGATTACTTGAGATATATGATTGTCACTCAAAGCTTCCAGCCTGTGAGGGATTAAGTGATCCTCGAAATCCCCATGTCCAAGTTGGCCATATTTGCTCCATCCATAAGTGAACAAACTCCCCGTAGAGGAAATAGATATTGTATGTCGCCACCCACAAGCTACAAGGGTCATCTTTTCTCCCTGCAAAAGGGTTTTTAAGAGTGCAAGAGTAAATAACATTAATATTTTAAGAAGTTTACAAATACTTAATCCACTATATTCCAGATGTGGCTAGTTCTGTCTAAACACAGACAGAAATCTAAGTTATACCAGATTACCTTCCACTGAAGTCTATTGTGCACCTTACGCATTCATTTAAAATATCATTTCTTACCCTAAATGCCAATGAAGAATCTTTAAAGACAGGATGAGAATTCCTGCATACCTCAATAGTTGAGACTTTCCCTGGAACTAGGCGGTCATCTCTGTCACCTAATCCCAAATTACCGTATCTGCCCCAGCCCCAACCATATAGCTCACCATCTTCTGTTACAGCAGCTGTATGTTCCGCGCCAGCAGCCACCATTTTGATCAATATCCCCTACAAAAATGCAAAAGTGAGATAGGACATTCAAGATAAACTGAGAGTTTTTTGTTAGGCTAAATTTGTTGAATTTTATTATTCGGAATCTGTGAATTACTTACCCTCAATCATTTTTTATGGCCTTGTAATGGCACCTGCTCATTAGTTATCATAAACAAACCAAGGACATACATATATTTTTAAAACGAATAAACCAACATGTTCTACAGCAACTAAACATAGATAAGATGATGGCCTCTGCGTAAACTGGCCAATATACAAAATATTCATAATATCTTGTCCACATCAGTAGAAAGAAAGAAAGGAACATGAGATGCATATGGATAAAAAATTGCATAATACCTCGAAAGCTTCAATCTTTCGGGGTACAAGCGAATCCTCTGTGGTACCAAGTCCTAGTTGACCATTTTGATTGCGTCCCCAACTTCAGTTGAAAAGAAGCAAAGATTATATGGAAAATGTTCGTACAAATAACTTTCAGGAATAGAAAATTGTGTTGAAAAATAATCAAGAAATATACAAGTAGAGTAAACAAGATATAATGCCCAACAGAACAATGAAAAAAAACTGCTTTCGCATGGGGCACATTGAGATACTTATTTTTAGTGATCACTGATCAGTTCACCTATGAATATATACAGATTTGTTTCTTCTTTAAAAAAAACGGAAAAAACAAAACAAAACAAAAGAACAACTTAGGAGATATGAAAAAAATTTAAGTAATAATCCACTGAATGCAAAAGCTGAGTTTAATAGCATTCTGGTTGACAGAGTTGGATAAATCTTCAATAACAATTTTCAGTAGAGAATAGCTTCTTAACATTTGAGTAAAGATCCCCTTGAGGACTTGAGCAATGTGACCAAAAGACTAAGCTTATGTATTCGGGGATGTAATAGAAAAAAAAATCCCAGAGTGATGTTCAATATACTAGACATTCCACACCTGATACGTTCATGAAAATCATAGGATCTAAAAACATTCTTCTGAGATCAGAGTTGGTCTCAGATTCATCAAACATTTATAGCAGTCCTGTCATTGAAAAGCAAAGGACAAATAATACATTGAACTACTAAATATTGTTCTTAACTTCAAATTGTACAGGAAGATTGGCTTCTAGCCAGCCAATCATATGGAGATAAGCTAGAGCGCTTGGGGTGGCATTGAGAGTGGTGGGGGTTGGTTAGAACATGGGGGAGAGCCGAGAGGAGGAAGTCACTTTAAGGATCTGACTTGTTGACAGGTGTACTTTGTTAAATACGCAACAGTAACATTGTATAGGGTGGAGATTAATGTTTTACTCCACCTTAGCACGGAGAAGCCGAATTGATGTTGACATTAATTCTACAAGAAAAGTAGAACCCTAACTTGATTGGCTGTATTTGATGGATCGTTGAACTCATGCCAGGTTATTTGATGTTGACATTAATGTTTTGGCAACTATGTTTTGAATAGTTTGCTACTTGGCATATAAAGATCACAAAATCCTGAATTTTTATAACCAAACTAAAAGAACACAGGAACCGAAGAGTTCCTCTGCTAATGAAGGTATATAACATAAGAAATGTAATAAAATAGCTAAGTCAGCCAGGCTAACCTCTGGACCTCGCCGTCCATGGTCACTGCCAAACAGTGACTGTCTCCACAAGCAATTTGCTTTATCTGCAGGCCTTGTAAAGCTTTGATAGGTTGAGGAGAAAACAAGTCACTCGAATTTCCATGGCCTAATCTCCCAAAATCACCCCTACAAAACGTTTATATATCAAGCAAACATACAAAGAGAATAATATGATATGTATACTAACCCAAATGAATTACTAAACAAAGTTATGACAAATAAATAAGCAGCTGAATGCAAGGGTTTGGGATGCTGAAAAGGATAATGAATCAAATATGGCTGAAAGAATAAACTAGAGTGAGCAAATATGGGAACACGAACAAACTGACTAGTGAGTGAACAATCCTAACAACTTATTGCTTCAAAATGGCAGTTGTGGCAACAAATAAAAACACTGACAGAACAACGATCAATGATAATTGTAAGGTTTTTATTACAAGGTCAATAATATGATACACTCAACATTAGCCTTACAGGAGCATACCATCCCCAGCTGTACACTTGAAGTTTTGATTCAGAATATGCAGTTGTATGATCAGCACCACAAGTCACAGAAATTATTTCTTGATCATCCAATGCACTTAATTGTGTAGGAGAAAACCGATCTTCAGCATCTCCATGGCCTAACTGACCATCCTCCCCACGTCCCCACGAGCAAACAGCATTCCCAGCTGCATAACATGATTTCCATCCAACATTATCCTCATTACTGGAAATTCGTTTGCAAAATAAAATTGGGATATCAAGAATACATAACTGAGCAAATTACTTACGAAAATTGTTTAGTCTATACTGCTTTGAATATAATAATTGAATGAAAATCTCTTCCATTCAAACATGAAAAACTTCCATCCACTCCAGGTTCCTTTATCCCATGTATAATAATACTTCATTAAAAGGTAAATGTTCATAACCAACAACGATTAACAGTAACTATAAGAAGAATCATTCACAATTCTCAACTTCTGAAAATACTGTGAGATTAAGTTGCTAGGGCAGTTTATCTAGAATCTGAACACTTAATCATTTATACATGCGAAAGAATGCTTAAATTATACTAGGAAAACTATACGATCTAATGCTCTAACTTATAATCAAACTCAATGAAGTTTCTTGAATGCATGTATAACAGTATAAGTTCTTGTAATATAGGTATCTACCGAAACGTTCAACCAAAAACTGTAATTGTGATGTACTTTGGAAGATTCCTAAAATGCTAGAATTTTTAGCATTACTATTCATAGGTCAACTTCAACCATACCAAATATACATTTAAAAGAAAACTGAAAAAAAAAAAAAAAAAAAACTAGAAAGCGACAAACAGTTCCACATTTTCTTCAGCCTTGAACAATTTATTTGACCACGCCCCGTACAGTATATTAAAAAATTTGTTTCCCAAGCATTAATGAGATGAGTAACGTGGAGCATTCTAGTCCATGCAAAAACTCGTTAAAAACGTCAACTCCAATTTCTCACACAATCAACAACACAGTAAATCCTAGAAAAACTACCGTTCTCGGCATCAAAATATCGCGCAAAAGCCGTAATCAATACTTCATCGAATTCAAACGCATTGAAAAACGTATAATCTGCACATCCAATACGTACGGTACGAACATATACACACACTATAGAATATAGATACATATTGTGGAACTTACAGAGCAAAGCAACAGAGTGGCTGGCGCCGGCAGATATGAGGAGCACTCTGCGAATCGGACCGGTAACTGCTTCGCTCTCACTACTGTTGCTGCTGGTCTGAATTTGGCCCTCGTTAGCCATCTCGTACGTGTGGAGTTGCGAAAATGGGGAGTGGAAATGAGGGAGATATTTTAGAAGTATCTAGTTCATGAGTTGAGAGAGCGAGAGATAGAGAGAGAGAGAGAGGGGGGGAGGTGAGGTGAGGGTTAAACAGACGGTGGTACAGCTTATTTATAGTGAAAGGGATGGGGAGCATGTGCTTCTGCTGCCTAGCCACTGGGGATTTCCATGCGACTATTAATGAACTATCTACTCTCTAGCCATAAGATTTCCACAAACAAATGTGGAAATTAGACATAATCCTCTATATTGTTCTGTCCATTTATTTCAAAGCATAATTTTTGTGTAAGTTATCAATTTTATTTATTAAATCAAGTTTCTTTTATGCGTTATATTGAGGTTTAATTGAATTGAGTGGTACATTGACCCAATATGATTCATTTATTATTTATCGAGTATTTTGAAATTACGAATTTAGTCGAATTTTAATAGAGTCTAATAAATTTTCTAGATTTATATTTATGTTTTGAATATCATTATTTTTAATATAATAACATTTTATTCTAAAAATTATTGATTTTGTTCACAAATCCATTGTTTTCTTAGTTCCTTGCTGAATCATTAAATTCTTCTCAACCATTGTCTTCATTAGGTCTTCAAGGGATTGTTTGGCTGTTGTTGGTATTTTTGTTGGGAGGGCCCTCCATGCAATCGTTGGGCAATTGGTGCTCATGTTGAACATTTTGTTGCTATTAATCAGTTCTCCAACTAAAATTCGGATGCTTTTATCGTCCTGAATTACAAGTGTTTAGAATATGAATCCTATTTGACAAAAACTTGGCACGCCTAAACGATTCAGGTAGGTTTATTAATCTTCAATTAGGGTATATTAAATAAATTTGACTTGAGTTAATAGATAAAACCCGCCTAAACCGTTTAGACGTGCCTACCTTCTCATCCTATTTTCGTTGATACCCATCGGCAGCTAGCACTTCTTCATCTATTATTATTATTGGGTGTTCGTATGTTGCATGTGTCACATCATTACAGAATTTGCATGCCCTAACTGCCTTCTTTTGTTGAGGTGTTAGATTAGCGGCCTATTTATCAACCAAATCACGCAGCTTTGCCACTAGCCTTCCTTATCCTCCCAAAATTGTCTCCTCTAGTTTGGTTTCATTCCCTTCCATAGCATTCTCTTCAGCCATATCCACGATCAACTTCATGACTCCGTCAGCTGATTTACTCATGATGGTGCCCTCACAAGTCGCATTGATGAGCTTCGTGTCACTTTCTCTCAATCCTTACATAAAGTATTCGACACGATCTTCAATTGTAATTATGTGTTGTGTGCCCAATTTCTCTTTTGGCGGTGTGCACTCGGGCGGTTGGATAGTATTTATGCAAGAATCATTTTTGGAGCTCTCTCCATGTTGTGGCACTATCAGATGGTAATGAATACAACCATTCTTGTTGATAAGCTCGTATTTTTATTCACTTATCGCTATTATTTTCTAGTATTTTATGCAGTTTTGGTTATATTATAAAGATATCTTATGCACGAGTTAGTATTATTAGGTATTATGCTTGTGGTAGTGTGTTTTACTAGGTTTTGGATGCAAAAAGTGGACATGCGTTGAGAAAAGCCGAAAGGACCATCGCTATGTTTCGACCGATTGGTTCGAGAACTGAAGGGAGACCTCCACGTCGATCGACGTGAGTTATGTTGATCAAGGTGGAGAGGTCGATGTGCTGATGTGGTAGTGCAACACGGAGATCGATGGAAGGAGTTTCGTGTCGATCGATGTACTATATGTCGATGAACACACGTGTCTTAGATGCGGGATTTGGTCAACTTAAAGTCAAAATTCAAATTCCGGCCTGAATAGTTCAAGCCTTCAGAAAATCCATCACTAGTATAAATAGTTTTGTATTTAGATTTTTAATCATTCAAGTCTTCAATCTTCCAAGTTTCAGAGTTCAAGAACCGGAACGTACTTTAATCTCTTGTAAAAGTTATTTTTATTATGCAATTTATCATTTCTCTTCCTATGTTTCTATCTACTATGAGCGGTAGGGTTGTTCAACAATCTGGATGCATGTTAAACTGAATTAACTCAAATTACTTGCATAAGTTTAATTTCATGGTTTATTTAATGAATATTGATTTAATGAAGGACCGTGAGGTGAAATTGAACCTAGTTTTATAGTTATAAGTCGAAATACCAAGAGGCAAAAATTGATAATAGGAAAATGATTTTTAATACAATTGTTTTGTGCCTCAAAAGAAGAATTAATTGTAAGGATAAAATGTGATGTTTTTATGAGACCTAAAAGGTAGGTGTAGTCACATATTAGTAATTGTTGGTCCCAAAATCAAAGAATATAAATTGCAGCGGAAGTAAGTTTAATTAAACTTGTTCACTGAAACTGACTGAAACTCAGTTTCGGGTTAAGAAAATATAAGTTTAGCTCATAAAATTTTTAAGTAAGTTTCACAAGTATACACTTCAATACTTAGCTAAGTATTGAAGGTTTCAAAGTAAGTATGATAACTTGACAGTGCAGAAACTTAAATGAAAGTAAATAAAAGGCACAGAATATTATAGTGGTTCGGACTTAAAATCCTACATCTAATCTTTCGAACATAATCGGGAATTCACTAAGTTTTGTTACAAGTCTCCTTACGATCTATGAACAGCCCATCGGTACTTCGTCCTTCGGTTTGCTGTCGTCACTCGCTTAGGAACTCCTTGCTGACTTAGTCTTCAGGTTGAAATGAGGACGTACCTCGCAGCCTTCTCGTCGGTAAGTTGGATGTTTACTTGTTCTTCACATAACTGAGCTTGGTGGCAAACGCCCGTGAGAATCAGTGTTCCAGATTAGAACACTGACTGCTATGAATATTACTTTGAAAAGTAATATTCACCAAAGTATAACTTCAACCTCGTGCACTTAGACAGATGCACGGAGTGATTAACTTGAGTTGGAAACTCAAGTCTCGTGTTAAGAACATGGAGTATCAGAGAACTTTTCAGTAGAAAGTTCGGCAGAGTGTAGGCTTATCTTGCTTGAGAGTTTGTAATATTTTCTGGTTGAAATGTTGAGTTATTTATAGGTGCATCCTTGAATGTTTGAATTTCTACCCGTTAGACAAAAAATTCAAATCGTTAGAAACAAGAGGAATGTTCTCCAATCACAGCCATTCTTTGGTAGGTCTGCTCTACTCTGAAAAGGTTGTACTTGCCTTGTACTTTCTACCTGCTCTTGTCAGACTAAGTTGTAGTCCGAGGAATCCAAGTATGGGACATCCTTGTACAGACTTTTACTTAGTATTTGTTCGCCTTTAAGTCTGACTTTGGTTGGTTCCCCTTGTGTTCCGCGTGCTCTTGAAAATAAGCCTCCAAACTGACATTCCAAGACTCAGTATGGGCGATCCTTATACTGACTACTCATAAGTCAGTATGGTAACCTCTATACTGAGTACCCAAACTCAGCATAAGCCTTAGCCATACTTAGAGAAACCAAGTTCCACGCACGAACAATTCTACAAATCTCGAGCACCTTGTTTGCTCGGTCTTCAGCACCTATATTCTATTACAACACAAATAATCCTATACACGAATTACATTATAGAACTCTAGAAACTTAGTGTTGAAGTGAGTTTTTGACATATCAAAACATCAAATTAAGGAGGGAACTAAAACTTAGTTCCTAACAGTAATCTAGGTTATAATTTTCCGGCACAGGAATTGTAATAATTTATTCTGATTTCACACTTATTGCAAGTATCTGAATCTTGAGTTAATTGGTGATGCATGTATCCTGATTGATTAGTAGCCCTGGAATCTGCGTCTTTTAAATTGCTTTTAAAAAACCATTTAAATTTAAATTATTGATTTTATTTTCAAAACATAGGATAAATTATTAATTTCCCTAGTTCTACACTTTGGTTATAAATTTATTTGCTCACTTTGCTATAATTAATCTGCGATTTTAGCAATGATCAAATTGGCATCATTGCCGGAAAACTGTTGGTCCCGGTTTATAAGAGTAGAAATAATATGCACAGCAGAAAATGAAAATATCTTTTTCCAGTATACATGCACTTTATCCAAGCTGATAGTAACGTGTCAGCTTGGTTTATCAAATCTTTGTTCAAGTACTTAAGGTCAAGTATGCTTAATGTTAGTATTCGAAGTATACTGCAATACTTGAGTGTTGAGTTTTAAATGGGAGTAAACCGACAGTATGAAAGAAAGCAGTAAATAACAAACGATATATAGTGGTTCGAACCAAAATGTCCAACGTCCACTCTTCAAACCTAAGTCTGGTAATCCACTAAGCTTACAACTTTACAAGTGCTACTACGATCTATTGCTTCCTTCAGTCCACAAGCGCACTCGTCCGGTCCTTACTCGTTCTTCACTTCGTAGTTTCTCAGAGTGTGGGCACACCACTCAGCCTTCTCGTAGCCAGAATAGGGTGTCTATAATTCTCCCTTGAAATGTCTCCTTGGTGGTAGGTTGCCCGTAAGAGTCAGAGTACAAGATGTACTTGACTGCTGTAATCTTTCTTGGAGAGAAAGATTACCAAGAGAAATAACTCAAGAACTCTAAGGTTCTAAGTCTCATGTTCACTAGAGTGACACACGGAAAAGCTTTAACAGCATCGAACGGTTCTTTAAGCTTGATCACAAATCGTAAGCTCGGTTTGTAACTCGTGTATTGGTAGGATTTGCAACTCGTTTGTGGTTCGTAACCTTCTTCTGTTGAAGATCCTCCAATATTTATAGCCGTGAGGTAGAAGATTTGAAATAAATGTCCGTTAGAGACAAATTGGAAGTTTTCCAATCGGATGTCTCTATTAGATGCTGCACTAGGCGGGTAGGTGGTGCTTTTCCAGATTATATGCACCTGCTTCGCTTTTTCTGACAACGATAGTGATGCTTCGCCTTTGTGTCAGAACGACAGTATTTTTTAGTTTGAGGAGTCTCGGACTGAATGTCCTAAGTATCGAAACTTAGAGTTTTGTGCTTGCAGATTTTAAGAAATCTCCAATCATTAAAGTTTGTACTTGTCACTACGTTCCTCAAATGATCCTTCTTGTGTTTTTGCACTGGGACCTGGACTAGGAAGTCTATGC
The DNA here is from genome assembly GCA_026898455.1 of Plectranthus barbatus. Taxonomy (NCBI): domain Eukaryota; kingdom Viridiplantae; phylum Streptophyta; class Magnoliopsida; order Lamiales; family Lamiaceae; genus Plectranthus; species Plectranthus barbatus. The sequence continues at coordinate 114,301 of JAPKLW010000961.1, read as the reverse complement.
TTGTGCCTTCATACTTGCAAGTCCATGCTGATGGCATCATCCTTTAGTATACGCTCGGTCCCTATACTGGTAAGTTTGGCATACTCATTGAGACCATACTTGTTGAAAATCCAAACTTCATCAGCCAGACTCATATTCTTCACAAATCTTAGTCAGTTGAGTGTTTTGTGCATTCTAGACTATTTAGCCAGTCCGGTCTTCAAATTAGCTCCAACTTACAACTTGATATAGATCGTATACAGGACTTTACATTTTTTTTTCCGACTATGCTGAAACTATATAAGATGGATTTTACATACTTTGACCTACTAAAACACAATAATAATATAAGGAGATTCTAACAAATTTCCTAACAGAAACTGATAGATTTTGTTTTGTTACTAGTTTGTTTTAGGGTTTCCAGGATTGAGTTTTATTTCATTTGTCATTTCTGTCTTGTGTATGCTTGAGATTTTTACTTCAGTCTCTGTTTCGATCAAAGTCTCACACGTTGATCGACATAGAGAATTTCTCACGCCGGTCGACAAGCTCTATGTTTGTCGATGTTGGCTGATTTTCTGAGCCTGTGTGTTTTCTAGGTTGTACGTGAACATGAGAGCTAAAGGCCAACAACTAAAGCTTTCAATCTAGAAATTGAAGCATATGTAGGAGAATGAACCGTAGAAAATGGAAGAAGAAAGATAGAGAAAATATTGCTGCAAGTGAAATTGAGCATAACCAGAATCCCTAATGATATTGAGTCAGAATCCCTAATGAGCGTACAACTGACACCGGATGATGCACTGATATTGATTCAGGAGGTGCACTAGATGACAGAGTAGATGAGAGAGTTGCTAGCTAAGAGAGCTTCTGCCCAGGTGAATCAGAATCAGATGGTGATTTAGCCAAACCAAGGAGACGATGAGGAGCTGAACGCTATGGCGAGAAGGTACAGACCACATCCCGACAATCTTAGGTTTGCTATTAGCATCAATGCCAATAATTCTGAGCTGAAGACTGGGTTGATTCAGATGGTTTAACATAACTAATTTCGAGGAAAAGTTGTGGAGGATCCCTATGCCCACGTGAGGATGTTCGTGGAAGTATGCGACACTGTCAAGCCAGACGGGGTTAGCCAAGACATCATTCGAATGAGACATTTCTCATTCTCTCTAAAGGGTCAGGCCAGATCCTGGTATGTAAGCCTAGATCTCAGCACCATTCAGACGTGAGAGGAGTTGAGAACATAATTTCTCTCTAACTTCTTCCCACCTTATGTTGTAATTCAAAGGAAGGCTGCTACTACCCAATTCCTGCAAAAGGCTGATGAGACCCTCTATACAGCATGGATGCAATTCAATGATCTGTTGAGAGATTTCCCGGGCCATAGGATCGATACTTAGGAACAAACCCACATCTTCTACCGAGGGATGAATGAGAACACTAAGGAGTTGGTGGATACCTCATCTAGAGTAGGGGTGGAAATTGCTGACCCGACACGACAACCCGACAAGAACATGACCTAACATGAACCCGACCCGAAACAAGATAATAATTAAACACACACAAACTGTTAGCACTACACTTAGAACTAAAAATCTTGTATATGACACGATAACCCGAAACAAACATGATATGGTCTGATGCAAACCCGACACAAATGGCATGAATTGCCACCCGCAAGTCAGCTGGAAATGCAATGAAGTTGTTCAAAAAGGTAGCAATTCACACCCACAAGTGGTCAAAATCCGAGACAACATCATGCAAATGATGTGGAGACGAAAGAATTTGAGAGCTGAGGTGCAGAATGTTCGTGGAGACTTGTACAAGCTCACCGCCAGTGGATCTGCAACTATTGTTGCATAGGTTTAGACTAATCCCTCAGCTGATGTGAATTATATGAATTGAGAAAGATATCAAAACAACTACTATCCCAAGGCTACTAGCTGAATCTTACAAGAAGACATTCTGACTTCTCCTATGTTCATTCGGAGGTGGCTAAACTCCCACCACCGGGGTTTAACATTCAGATAGAGAAATCATTAAGACAAAGAAATATAGTCTTGATGGTCTGTTGGCCAAATTCACCGAGGCTTCGAACCATAGGTTTGGAAAGTGAAGGGATTGCCGGCAAACTGAATTGTCAATCCATGACCCAGATTGAAATTGGATATCAAAAATAAATTTCAATGTCTATGAATAATCCTAGCATGCTCCTATTGAAATGCAGAAGATGGTTTGTGCGGAATACCTGGATTATAGAAACTGTTGAACTGGGCGCGTAGGTATTTGATCCTCAATCCTCTTTCTTGCGCAATAATATTTAATCCTACAAGATCAAGGAATTACAAATATAGAAATTATAATAATAATTTCAAAACTAAGAGAGAGAAAGAAGATATTGATCCTTCAGATCTGATCTTCTAATTTGTATCCTAGCTCTGATTCAGAAATCTGGTGAAGATTTCCTTCGGATTCTTTTCCCTATCGAGAAGCAGAGTTTCCTCCTTCTTTCTCAGATCTAGTCGCCTATGATCAACTCCCAATTACTGAGGTGTATTTATAGGAGATATCTGATCTCAGATGGGCTTGAGCTTTCATGGGCCAAACAGGGACCAAATGCAAATAGCAAATAAGGTCTATCAATTAATTAATTCCCATATTAAACCAAGAATATAATTAATTAATATTGATTTTTGCCACCAGAGAATCAATATTGTCCTACCTATTTGCTACCACATTATGAGGAACGGGTTGCATTGGCTTGGAAAATTCTTATATTTAAGGTTAACAGACATTCATTAATTAATTTGAGCACTAACAAACTTCTAAATTTAGTTAACATCTTTTATTACTGAATCAATCCACTCAACCATTTTCACTTATGCTTGAACTTAAGCCTTCAGGACTTAGCATAATGAACCTTTTGAGTTGTTCAAGGAATGTCACCATCCTATACTGGATATGGTTACCTAGTTCCAGTATGAGACAATCATACAAGTTTGCTACCACCCAAAAATACAGATATGCAAGCTCGACTAGAGCTTTTCACTCTATCTCAAAGTGACACACAAATCTGTGTATCTTATATACCTTCATGTAGGCATAAAATTACATCGAAAATCAATATCAAGATTTTTTTAAATTTCAGATAAATGAATATATCTTTCTTGGGTCCCATCAATGCATACCGAGCGCACCAGACATACTAAGCAACTAAGATAAGCTGCTTATTACCCTGTATGCTGCAGCCTATACCGACAGTCTATCCTGGGATTGTCTCAGCTGTGATGCTATTGATAGCGCGTTTCGCAACGCGCTACAGCTGCAAGTGTACAGACCACTGCAGAGGGCAAGTTATAATTTATCGAACTCAAGGACTGCAGGCTCGAAACACAACCAAGCACTAAAACATAGACATCGTACTACTATCTAGGCAAATCATAAAGTGAATTTGGTTTTATCTAACTAATTGATTTAAAAGCAGAAATAAAATAAAAAGACAATTAAATATTTTAGAAAGCAAATGAGAAAATAGGATTCCAGGGCAATCCACTTTGAATATTAAACAAACAACGTTTTCATGCAATTCAATCCCAATTTAATTTCCAGAGATGTGAGCAATCGCGAAAATGTTATCAGGCGACCCTCTCGGATTCTAAACCATAACATGGAAATAAAAGACCTAGTGACTCCTCTCGGATGCGCAAAAGGACATTTACTCTTGATAAAAACCTTGGATTTTAAACCCTTTAAAAGTTCAACTTCCTCTCGGATAATTGTTCTAATAAATCTGATTTATTTGCATCGTAATTGATAACCTAGACCTCTCGGTTCAAAAACTATCAATTCAAATCACAATTAATGGCCAGTTAATCACAATTCATGAAAATCCAAATTAAATCAGAACATCAGAGGAAAAGGAACATTAAATTTGCATAAAATGTTGAATGAATAAATACAAAGCTTCAAAACCCTAGAATCCAAAAAGGGATTTAGCCAGACATGCTAAATCCTAGAAAAACAAAGAGATGAAGAGTCATATGAATAAGAAAAGGAAATTAAAAACCCGCGAAGTCTTCAATCTTCAATTCTTGTCATGCTCTTCCAGTTCTCCTTGAATTTCTGCAGAAAAACCCTCGTTCTAGCCTTGGGAATAATTTCGGAACGTAGGAATGTGGGAATAATAATTGTGGAACCTTTTTCTGGCTTCTCCATCTCATATTTATAGAGCAGGATTTTAATTCTCAAAAGATATGGAGAATTAATCTGACTTGGGCAAAAAGATACGCATGTTTACGTCAAATCTGCAGAACCGGCGAGTGGAGAGGACACGTCCGGCGATCGCAGGGAAAAGGGAGTCGAACGCCGGATTGGTCACGAAGGGGAGAAAAACAGGACCGGCGATCCGCCGGCATGGAGGGGCGGTCGCCGGTTTGGAGGAGTTGATCGCCGGTTTGGAGGAGTGGATCGCCGGTTTTGCATGGGAAGGGGCTGCGGTCGCCGTTTTGTCCAGCTGCTCGCCGGATGTGGAGGCTCGGTCGCCGGGTCGCCGTTTTGTCCAGCTGCTCGCCGGATGTGGAGGCTCGGTTGCCGGTTTTGCAGGGACAGTGCTGCGGTCGCCGGTTGTGCATGGGAAGGCCGGGCATGTCACGCAGCTCCTTCTCTCGACATTTCCTTGTAAATTCTATCTTTTTCGATTGCCCAATGCAAACCAACATGAGCAGTCCGTCAAATGCTTGCTCGATCATCTCATTCACACTCAAAAATGTATAAAATCTGTGCAAAACAACATCAAACGAACCAAACGTAATATTTCCTTAAAGAATAAGAATAATGCATGAAAACATCACGTAATGGCTTAGTCTAACGTATAATCCAAACATAAACACATAAATAAAATGCACAGAATGAGTGTTTATCAGCTATTTATATCTCACTAGGTCAACTGATCCATACGATGAGAGTGAGATTGCTCAGTTGAAAACACAATTAGGCAAAGAGTTCGAAGTAAAAGACCTGGGACAACTTAGATATTTTTTGGGAATTGAGGTTGCTCGTGGAGCAGAAGAGATTGTTTTATCCTAGAGAAAGTATTCTCTAGATTTTCTCTCAGAGACGGGAGTGCTAGGTTGCAAACCTAAAGTTTCACCAATTGATAAAAAATTCATGTTGAGGGTTGAAGCAAGAGAACCTGTTGATCGTGACCGATACCAGAGGTTAGTAGGATGTCTCATTTATCTTACTCATACTCGTCCAGACATACCATTTGCAGTGAGCGTGGTGAGTCGCTACATGCATGACCCAAGAAAGGGACATATGGATGCAGTATACCGGATTTTGAGGTACGAGAAGGGTGCAGGAAAAGGATTAATTTTCAAGAAAAATGGACATCTAAATATTGAGGGTTATTGTGATTCAGTCTGGGCGAGTTGTGCTAGTGATAGGAAATCCACAACTGGATATTGCATGTTTATTGGAGGCAATTTGGTCTCTTGGAAGAGTAAAAAGCAGCCAGTGGTTGCGAGGTCTACAACAGAGGCGGACTAGAAGGCAATGGCTCTTGGAGTAGCAGAGATGGTGTGGTTGAATGCCCTATTAGTTGATCTGAAGATAAACCAAGACGTCAAACTGAAGTTATGGTGTGACAGTAAGTCTGCAATTAGTATTGCCAATAACCCAGTGCAACATGAAAGAACCAAACATGCTGAGATTGGCATATTCTTCATCAAAGAAAAGCTCGATAGTGGATTATTAGAGTTGGGGCATGTTGCTACCAAGGAACAAGTGGCTGATTGTCTTACTAAGAATCTTAGTTCATTAGATCTCTCTAGACTACGTAACAAGATGGGCTTCATAGATATCTTTTGCCCATCTTGAGGGGGAGTGTTGGTGTATTTTGGAAGTTAAGTATTTAAGTAGTAAGGGCCTTTTTGGTAATTATGTACAAGGTTCCTATATGTATTTTCCCAGCAAGTTTCAATACAATCAAGACTTCATTTTTTTATCTTCATAATCGCAAAGAGTCAGACTTAAGAAATATGAGATTCCTTAAAGTCTGAGATTCAAACATCCAGTTTAAGATTCCTCAAACTTGTGCTGTTCTGACACACAGTAGGACCTCAACACCCTGTGTCAGAAAAGGACGGAGTAGGTGTGGCAAAGCAGAAAAAGCAACCTGTCTGTCAGATTAGAGACCTAACAGATAGTTCAAAATCTGGATTGTCTATAAACAACTATTTATTCAAATCTTTCTTGCTTCGTCTATAAATAGCCGAAGCAATCTCAGATGAAAATGTTACAAGCTCAAACTAACATTCACGAATTCTAACGAACTCCATTGATACATTCTAACTGTAACCGCAACCTTCTAATTTGCTCATTTTCAAAGGTCAACCATCTTCACTCAAACGAATCTTCGAACAGAGATGACAAGACCCTATTCGAGGCTATTTTTAATAGCTAGTCGTGTTCCAATCTTTAGACACGAGACTTATAGCTTCTCAGCTTGAGTTTTGTTTCGGGGTTCTTTCTCTCCAAAAAAGACCACAACAGTTGCAGCTATCTCCAAGCTGTAACTATTACGGGCTTTTTGCCACAAGTTCGAAGAGTTCTGGAAAGAACTTAAAAGCTCCTAACTTCTGGAGAAGGAGGTTGCGTGGTGTGCCCACACTCCTGATCTGAGTGCCGAAGAAGGACGAGACCCTGGGCGGGTGAGCAAGTGGACTGGTGGACACGAGCATTCACCAACTTGCGATAGATCGTGAGGACAAATTGTAATCCTGAGGCTAGTATATTCCGGCTACTGCTTGAAGAGAGGACGTAGGACAATTGTCCAAACTTCTATAAATTCTTGTGTTCTTTACTGCTTTATTTACTCCTACAAGAATTTAAAACCTAACATTATCTCGTGTTGGAGTATATCCGAACTTGACATCAACCGAGCTCGCTGAATAATAAGCTTTTCAAATAACCAAACTGGTAGAGAACCACGAGTATGAATTTGCAAGAACTCGCTCTTAATTTTCTGCTGCACATATTCGACTAATTTTAATATCGGGACGAGATTTAGTGACATTCTTGATTTAGAAGCCTTGCATTGAAATCTTTATTATTTAAATGTTTGTATTGAAATATCTATCAACTTTTGATTCGCATTAATTCTAATGCATCTCTCTCATCCAACCACCCCGTTACATATCAACTAAATATGTGTCCAATTTTCTCTCTTTGATGGCCCAAAAACGATATTCAATTAAATAAGACAATGATGTCGTACTTGACAGTTTAGATCTCTTCCCTTCAAATCTAGAACCTTTGTATTTATTCATTGTCACTATTTCCTTCATACTTTGGAATGTAAGTAGTCTAATCCCTTTATGTTGTATTCAATATGTCATGATTCGAATTATAACTGAAATATTTGAATTGCATATCATTTAAATTAAGAGCAAAAATCTATTATAGCAATTTGGGTAAATGTACTCTAGTAAATAACAACCCTTATGAAATATTCGAAAAAATAGCAAAAACACCTTTTCATCAATTTTTCTTCCATAAATACCTTTCAATTATTTCTCTTTCAATTATTATTTTTATTTTTAATATTTCCATATCTTTTTATACATTTCTAATTCTAATTTTTAATCTAATTTCTTCTAATTGTTGATGTAATTCTTTAATTTTAGCTTCTAATATTTCTATATCAGAACTAAGTTGTCTAATTTCCTGTATATTTTCTTTATTAATAAGTGTAAATTTTTCTACTAGACAGCTATAAGCAGTATGAGTTTCAAGATATTCTTTTCGTAATTTTTGTTGCATCAATTCATGAGTATAAGGAAGATATATGCTTCTTTCGTCATCTATTTTGATTAATATAGAAGTGGAACTAGGCATAATTTAATTAGTATCGAATTATATTTTATCATTTATTTCTGTAACAACGGTTTTTAATTCTTGTACTTGTTTATTCAGTTGTGTTATTTGATTTTCTGAATGTAGTGTTTGTCTTTTTAATGGTTCAGGCCATTTATTTTGGTTTATACTGCTTGTACTAGCCCTTGGTTGTTCTATCTTTAAGGTTGGTGTATTATTTTGAATTCTTTGAGATGAACTTCGTTGAATGAATTTTTGTAGGCTATTATCTTTTTTTATTACAGTACTTGTAGTACTTAATAGTTCGTCTGTATATATTCTATCTCTATGTTGAAAAATTATACTTAAATTACTATTAGTTAATGCATAAGATACTTTGTAACTTACAGTAAATGGTATGTCTTTGGATCTCATTAAATCTTTTTTAAGAAAATTACATCGGACTCCAATTGCATCATTAAATGTTTGTGTTTGGAAAGGAATTCCATATTGTAATGCAACATTGAATTTAATGATGTCAAAACCTAGATTGTCATCTATTCCTCCTATAATTTTATCTTTTTCATCCAAAATTCTATTGTCAACAATTTGTAATTGTACGGGTGTGTCTATTGCTGTGAAATAGGTAGATTTTACTATTATTTGTATTATTCCAATATGTATGTATCCTAATTTCTTCTGATCTTTTTTAGGTATTTTTTCTATTTTTTCTTTTATTTTTTCTTTATTCATTATGTATGCTTGAAATTCATAATTTGCTTGATTCATGTATACTAATGATTCTCCACTCATTATTCCATAATATACTATATTTTCTCGATTTAGTATGTTTGATATTCTTTTATTAAATGTTGGAATTTCTATACTTTCTTTAGAGTTAAGTGTAAATTCTCCCTTTTTTCGTACTTTATTTATTATTTTCTTATCGAATATTATATCAGACAAGTATTCTCCAATTGATTCTGCTCTTGTTATTTCTTTTATATCTTCTTTATCGTCTTGATCTTGTCTCGAGCTTTCTCCTTTTTCAAAAATATTCATAGTAATTGTTTAATATTTTCTTTATATAAATTTATTCGTGGGATTTTAAATTTTTCACCTTGTATTTTTAGTATTAATTCTTTACTTTTTATTTTATAATTAAAGTTTTCTAAAAAATCTATTCCTAATATTATTTCTTTTTGTTCTTGTTTAGTTCTTCCATTGATTGGTATTTCTATTTTTATTGAAAGTATTTTACTAAAAATAATATTAACAGTGTATATTTAGTGTTTCGTACTGGAGTTCCTTCGAGAGTAATATATGTTACTTCTGGATATAAATCATAAATTTCTGTTGCTAAATCTTCACTTATAAAACTTGTACAAGATCCTGTGTCTATTAATGCAACAACTAACTTTTTATTTATACTTGTTAGTATATGATATTTATTATAATTATTATGATCTAACTTAACTTCTATGTTCTTCATATCATTTATTACTCTGTCGGGCCTGCTATATGCTGTCACAGCGATATAAGTTACCACTTTGACATTTCATGCTTGATATGTTGAACCTTGTAAAAGAGTTCTGTGATTTCATACCTGAAATGTTTCTTCTTCAAGATCTCAAGATCAATTCGGCCAAATGGCTTCCTTGCTGTAGCCGTTTTTCAGATCCTCCAGAGATAGAAAAAACCTTTCATATATGATAAATATATTACATGAGATAGAGAGAGAAATATGTTACAATCGGAAGTGTGTTCTCTCCTAATGAGAGAGCCACCTTATTTATAGGCGACGAAAGGTCTACCTTTTACATAATGGAGGGGTACCACTTCACATGGAGGGGTACCACTACACAGTACAAACTAATAATTTACATAGTAGAAGAAAAGAAAAATACAAAAATAGTGATGTCTTTTCACATCTTTTTCTCTTCTATTGTTTCAAAGTCTGCATCTCCGTCGGTGCTTGGTGTACATATGCTACATGCATGATCTCCAGGAAATTCTTCTATCAGTCTGATACATATTTCTTGCTTTATTTCTGGAGTGTATTCAAAATCAATTCCTTGTAAATCTCTTAGGAATTTTTCTATATATTTCTGGCTTTGAATATCTACTTCTTTCTCCCTTGCTTGCATGCTCCATATAATTACTGATTTTGAAATATAATTTGTTCGTGCTCGAATCTTGATTCCTCGTAGTAGTATCAAGACATAATTATTTAAAAATTGTTGTATGATATCTTCATGTTTTGCATCTCCAATGGTTGGGTAGTTTTGATTGCTTACTCTTATCTGACATAATTGTATGGCGGGTTGTCTAACTTGTCCTTCTTGCTCTCCTTCATTGAAGAATAGTGGGTATGTTGAAAACATCTTTAGAAATCCTTCTCTTTGTTTTATCACTCCTGAATGATATTGTTGAATAGCTTTCTTCATGTAGTTTGGGAAGTATCGAAATATATCCATGCTTCTGAAATAGATTGTACTTATGAGTCCGCTTTGGAACATCATATATGTCTTAATAGGATCTGCTTCTGGTAAAACAATTGCCTTGGGCCCCTGAAATATTCCTTCAATAGGGTATATGCTTGAGAGTTTGTCTGCTATTGTGTAATTAACCAAGAAATTATATTCTTGATCAAAAATTGCTTTGGTTAGTTTTGTTAATTCTTCCCGTTCTTGTTCAGTAGGGATAGAATTTATTGTTAGTGGTTTGTTATTAGGGATTCGCCCTAAACTTGCCATTCTTGTTTGAAGTTGTTGTCCTGGCATTGCTGCTTTCGCTGCATAGGTACTTCGGTACTCTGTTAGTGCATTTTTTGCTTCCTGTAGACTGGGATACTTCTTGTAGATGATGCCGCTTTGGTTGTTGATGAAGATTGCTGCTTTGCTCCAATCATCATATATTCCTGTATTTAAGCCATTGAAAATAACATAGTATGCTTTAGCTCTTTCTTCTTCATCAAATTTTTCTTTGGATCGAGATCCACTAGTTGCTTGCTCCTCTGTCTTTGATTTATCTTTGATTGTTGCTACTGGAAGATCTTCGGTTGATTTGTCACTGGATGAATTAAGCATTAATTCTATTGCCTGTGCTTCTTTATCTGCTTGGCTTGATTCTTTTTGTAATTGTTGTGCTTGCAGACGAAGTTGTTTTGCTTTTTCTAATAGTCTTTCTCTTTCTGTTTTCAGGATGGATCGCACTCCTTCCATTCTCTTGTTAATGTATCTGCTAGATTGTTTTCTTTGCCTGAAATGTGCAAGGATAAGAAATCGTATTGTTGAGCTTCAAGGCTCCATCTAAGCAATCGTCCTTTATTATACGATTCTTTTATCTTGTATTTTGTAAAGTCTTTTGTATAAGAACTGTCCGTTTGATATATAAATTTCTTTGGTTGTAAGTCCAATTTGAATTTTTGTAATGCCTTTATTAAAGCAAGTGTTTCTTTTTCATGGACCGTATAATTCTTCTCAGCTGGTTTAAATGTTCCTGATGCCCATTTCGTTAATAATATATTCTTAAATTGTTTTAAGAATATTTTTACTTCAGATGGTTTATTATTTATGATAAATATTTTGAAATCATTATAAGCATCTGGAATTGCTTGAAGGACTGCTCCCCAAGTATCTTGACTTGCGTCAGTATTCAGAATGAGTAAATCGTTTGGTTTTGGTAGATATAATTTTGGAAGGTTATTACATAATTCTTTTAAAGCTTTTACAGCTTGTGTTGCATTAATTGTCCATTTCCATGGAATCTTTTCTGATATCATTTCTTGTAATAATGCTCGTTCTTTTGAAAGTTGTTTTATAAACCTTTTTCACCAATGTAGTTTAAACATCCAAGAAATCGTTGTATTTGATTTCTATTTTCTAATTTATCTGGAAATTTATTAATTTTTCTAATAAATGTTTTTGTGGTTCTATATATCCCCCTTTTAAAATTTTCATTCCTAGGAATTCTACTTCTTCTAATGCTATTTTTGCTTTTTCTTTACTTAGAATTACTCCTTTTCTTTGTAGTTGTAGTAGAAGCTTTGCAACTTCGTTTAAATGATGTTTTCTTGTTCCTAAAGTAAAAATTATAATATCGTCTATATATGCTAGACTTATAGATTCAAATCCCTTAAGATTATTATCCATAAATCGTTGATAGATACTAGGTGCTTGTTTTAATTCAAATGGCATAACTGTAAATTGATATTGATTTTGTGGTGGACAACTAAATGCTGTTAAAGGTTTAGTATCCTTATGTAATCGTAACTGCCAATATCCTGATTTTGCATCAAGGGTTGTGAACCATTCTGCTTTTTTAATTTTATAGAAAATATAATCTTGCCTAGGTAATTTGTATGCATCTCCTCTAGTGGCTTTATTCATTTCTTTATAATTTATAATCATTCTTCTTTTTCCCCGTTTTAATTCATTATGATTTTCAACATAAAATGCAGGTGCACTATGTGGACTTATACTTGGTTCTATAATTCCTTTTTCTAATAATTTTTCTGTTTCTTCTTTAAATTCTGCAACATCTCTTTCTGTATATGGAGTTCTATTTGGTACATTTACTTCTTTATTATGATCTATTAATTCTATCCTAACTTCCATTGTATTTGTATTTTTAATAGGGTCTAAAGGATCTTGACTGCTTATTTCATCGAGAATCCTCAAGACTTTTATTTCAGTTTCTTCGTAAATGTACAAAATTAATTGATTTTTAAGTTCATGTATAATTTTTCCTTGTAAAAAGGAAAGTGTAGTATATATCTTTGTTGTAACTAAATGTCTACGTTGGTTTTCCATTGCTGGACAACGTAATTTTACTCTATCATTTTCTTGAATAAAAGGGTAATATTTTTTAAGAAAGTTGTTTCCTAATAGAGGGAATTTTCTCCCTTCAATAAGTATTACAAGATCTTTTGCTCTATTATTTATTTGGATAATTTTATTATTAGCAATTCTTACTTGTATTGGTTTTTCTAGCATTGACCAATATTTTTCTGGTAACATTCTTTCTTGTGCAAGGCATATAGTTGCCCCAGTATCTATATAAGCAAAAGTATATTTATTAAATAGTTTTACTTTTATAAATGTACTATCCTTGCTCATCACTACTTTCTGTGTAGCTAGAAGTTTCAGATTCAGATTCTATGCTATATGTATCGAAATTTATTTCTTCGCCTTCTTCGTATATGTCTTCTATAGGTTCGAGCCCTAAAGAGTATATTAGTTTTATTTTATTTTCTTTGTATAAGTTTTTCTTTGGACATTCATTAGCATAATGACCAAATTCTTGACATTTCCAACACCTACATGTCTTTTTTTCTTTCGAATTTTTCTTATTTCTTGTGTTCTTATTATCGTATTTATTGTATTTTCTATACCTCCTCTGATATTTTTGTTTCCATGGTTTTTTAAATGTTCTATATTATTTATATCGAGGATAATATTGTTTTTTATATCTTTTCTTTCTTTCTGATTTACATCCATATTGTTGTGGAATTGTTTCAAGTTGTTTACAACATCGTATATTTATTCTTCCTAAATATTTTTCTTCAGTTTTTCTCATACATAAATCATCTCTATATTCTAATACATATTTTTCTATTAATCCTAATGTTTGTGTTATTTTAGTTTTTGCTGGGTTTGTTATTTGTATATTTATATATCGTAACATTGCTGGTGGTAGTTTACTTTTTACTATATCTAATAGGCCAGTTCTATCTGGTGTTTTATAATAATTTCCTCTTACTTGGCAAAAGAAATTTTCTGTATCACATGGGTCACAAAGAGCCATATTACTTAGTATTTTTATAATATGTGATTTTTCAAATTCTCGTGACGTTTCTGCATCATCACCAAAAAATTCTGCAAATATTTGTTTGGATAATTGTTTTAGAAGGTCAAATTTAGCTTCCCTTGATGTATTTGTTCTAGCATAGTTGTTATAATTACATGGTGTGTTTGTTAACCAGTCTGATAATTGTCCTGTAGCTTTATACTGAATATATGTTAAAAAATCTTCTAGTGGTAAATTGTTAATTGTATCATCATCAGTTTGAACTATCATTTGGAATTGATTTATCCATAACATAATTAAATCTGATGCATTTGATGCACAATCTATGTTTAATACTCCACTACTTATACTTCTTTCTTTTTGAATATATGATGGTGGAATATTCTTTTTGTATTTTCCTTTTGTATATGTATAATCATTTTTATACATATAATCAATAAAGCTTTTTTCATATTTATTTGGTCGTGTATCACGTGTATCATTACTTGTAGAAGCATTTTCTTGTTGCTTAATATAATCTTCTTTTTTACGTTTTTCTTCTTCATCTTCTTCCATATTTAATGTTGGATTTTCATCATCACTATCTATTCCATATATGATACCTTGAGCATCTTCTTCATCTATTCTTGCAACATTCAAATCATGTATTTGTAATTTGTCTATTAATTTTGATAATTTTTCTTATTTCGTTTATCTTCGAATTTGTGGTATCCATTTATTTTTTGTAGGTTCATTTATAAGTTCATTTTTTATTAATTTTCTAGATGTCCCTTTCGTTACTAGTTCTTGTATTAATTCTAATGCCTCGTTATATTCAAGACATTTTTCTTTTCCTGTTAATATTTCTTCATTATCTAATTCTCCTTGTTCTTTTAGGAAATTTATTAAATCTTGGTATTTATATTTTCGTATTTTTGTTTTTGTTTTCTTTATTTGATTTATTGAATTTAATAATTCTTTTTTATTTTCTTAGTGTTATCATCTCAAAATTGCTTATTGTAGCAAATTGTTTTGTCGTAGTAATCTATTAGAATATTCTTGCGTGAATTCTTCAGCTAATTTTTCTTCTATTACTAGAAATTGTATATCTAATCTTATTTGTTGTTTTTCTGCATCATTATTTGTAAAATATAATTTTTCTGTGGCAGATAATATTGTCTTTTTAATTTCTATTTCCATTAATTGATATTCTATTAATCGTTCGTATGATAATTTTTCTTTAATTATCATTATGAATAAGTTGTTTTTAGTATGAACAGGGCTCTGATACCAAAATTGTTTAAGCGGATTTTTGGGAATTTTGATTAATCGTATAGATGGTATTTTATTTTTATTTTGTGTAAATGGAATTAAATTAAGATAAATATAAAAGAAATTCATAGGAGGGTATAATTGGAATTTTAACTCCATTCAAACCTTGGTCAAAGTACTTTTGCTATATTTTGAATGTTTTTATAAGAGTTGCTATAGGTTGAACTATACTTATAAATTTTGCTAGTTAAAATTATTAAGTGTTTTAATGTATTTTATTTCAAAAGGAAAGAAATCATTTTTTCAATTACAAAAAATCCTTAATTTATTATGTCCTGTTACAAAATCTAAACTGTACAATTTTCAGTAAGTTTTATGATTTTATCAACCCAAGATATGATAAATTAGTCGTAGATTTAAATTGACATTTTTAAAAAAAATATAATGCATTAATTTGAAGATCTTTACTAATCCATGACCAAAATCTCAATTTTCAAATTTAAATTGATGACAAAATTATCTTTCAAATTTTAAATTGATAAAAAAAATTTCGTTATTCGTATATGAGGATATGTGATATGTATACCGCTTTATTAATATTCATTAGGTGTGATGCATCGAAATTATAATTATTTTGATTTTATGGGATAGGATATGGATTGGTAATCAAAATTTTTACTTGAGCATGAAATTATAATTATTCGAATTCAATCTGAATCCAATTTTGACCTAAAGTTTTCATGTTTTTATTATGTTGATTCAATTATAATTTGAATCCGATAAACTTCAATTTATATATGTTATTATTGTATGGATTCATGACGTATTATTGTGTCGTGTTGGAAATTATCACCTATAAGATATAGTAATCAAATTGATTTGAACATTAATTTATGAAGTTTGATATATTTATTATTGTATTGAATTTTGAATTTCATCATCGAATATCTTAGATCTTGTGAGCTTAATCCAACAACTTAAACAATCTTTCTTAATTTTAATTTATTTTTTAATATATCTAGTTTTTCAAAAAAAATTAAATTATTATGGTGATTGTGTCCTTTTATCTTTAACGTCAATCAACTATCTTGACTTTTAAAATAACTCAATTGAGCATTGTTGATCCCTGATCAAATGATAATATATGAAGCCAATCATTTATTACTCATTTCATAGCTCATAAATGATTGTTCCCAATCAGTTCTGGTTATCAAAATTTGTTATTTACAGTCAAATTTTTACTTAATTTCGAGCCTTGTGCAAACTGGATTTCTGACATTATCAATGATGTGAATTGGAGGATGATCCCCAATCACTTCGGTCCCCTAATAGCTTCAATTGGCACAGGGCAACTCTTGACTTATGGCTCCTATGTTGCTGCAATTGGACCATTCAATAAGTTTAAGTCATCCAAGTTGTGTGAGCTCTCTATAAGATCCTCCATGACTGGTTGCTTTGGTGTCCCCAATGTTGGCTCTTCTGTGTTGATTGCATTATTGGTCTGCACTTCACCAGTTGTCAGTTCCGCATCTACTACTGGAAATCTATCAATAAAATTGACAGCATTCCCACGAGCATCAGTTCCCCCTTGTTGTGTGCTTCCACTTAGGGATTTGGAACCTAAGACCTCAGCAAGATCAGTTGCATCACTGACCGTCTCGATTGGTTGGTCTATGTCCGAGGAAACAGGTTCACAAGATGATTCATTCATAAATCTAGTGATGTCAATTGGCCCATAACAACTATCATTATGCACCTGAAAGTTAACATTCTCGATCTCATAAACATTTTGTGCCAGCTCTTTCATGGTTACGCACTAAGGTAGACTTATAAAAACTAACATTACATGTTATCTCTACATGTCTGACAGACTAGTTAACTATTCTAAACGCATCGTGAGAGGGTTATCCATATCCAAGAAAAACACCCTCATCAGCTTTCGGTGAAAAAGGTATTAAACCTTGACCTCCCATTATTTAGAGCATAACATAAACAACAAAAAATACGAAGATTAGCTAAGGAATGTTTATAACCCTTGTAGACTAAATACAAAGTTTTGTTTAAGTGGACATTGATTCTAAGTATAACAAGTTATGTTGACTGCTTAGCCCAATACATCTCTTCAAAGTGAGCCTCAACAAGCATTGTCTTCACTGTTTCCTTAATCATTCGAATTCTCCTTTCTGCTAGCCAATTTTGTTGCGGAGTCCTTATAGTTGATTTGTCATGCCCAATTCCAATTTCTACGCAAAAATCTATCAACAGCCTATTGCGCGCAGAATTCGGTGTTGTTGTCCGACCGAATCCTCTTGAAGGTCAAGCCCTTCTCATTTTGGATCTGCATCGCCAGTTTCGAAAGGACCACCTTTACTTCATTCTTGGTCCTTAAGATTTTCACCCATGTATATATACATTGTTAACCACAACAAGGGTGAATCTTCTCCCACCAGGCGATGGAGGATAAACTGGCCCAAAAAGATCCATATGCAGGAGCTCTAGTGCACGTTCAATGCTTGGTTCAACTGGACAATTCTTTAATGATGCTTTAGTCTGCTTTCTCAGTTGACATGATTTCCAGATGACTTCTTTCTTTATCCCGCCTTTTGCTGGTTTTTTCAACCAGCTTATGTGTGGCCAGATAATTGACCTTCTTGAAATTCAAGTGGCTCAACCTCTTGTGCCCCAACCAGTTTGTTTCAATGGTGCTGGTTGCTACAAAGCAAGAGCTGGCTAAACCTCTATCCCAATCTACTATGTAAAGACCTCATTTTCTGATTCTTCTGAGATTTATCTCCTTGGAGGTCTTGTCCTTGATCAAGCATTCAAACTAGATGAATAGTAGCTTGTATCCATTCTCTCCAAGTTGACTGATGCTAAGTATATTGTGTTCTAAATTGGTGACTAGGGCTATGTCTATGATTGTTATTCTACTACGTACAACGCACCCTTTTTCTAATGACTCTTTCTTTGGAATTATCATCAAAGATGATTGGTGGTCCCTTGACCATTATGAGAATGACCAGTAAGCCTCTCTCTCCTTCCATGTACGCTAAGCACCTGCTGTCTTAGATCCATTGATCTCTATGCTCCTGTAGCTGGCCCGCTCTGTCATGTACCTACAACATAGAAAATTAATGTTTAGGTACCCAAGTAGTAACGGGTCCTTCGGGATTAGTGTGCTGGATTAGTCTTTCTGAAATCTAGACCCGAATAATCTTATTTGTTATGGTCTTATTCATCGTATTTGCCACAACCTTCCATTTCCTTTTGCAAAAATGCATAGATGCATGATTTTCATGTTGTGTAGTGTGTGAGTTTTGCTTGAAAGCATATCTCTTAGCAAAACCTCGGAACTCTAGTTCCAATTGTGTGAAATCATGTGGGTTTCTTGGAATATATCCCTGTCCACGATGATTAGCCATCATAGTCCTTTGGTTTTGGAAATATTTTTTGGTTTTGGCCTCAAATAAGTGTTTCCTCTATTTGGTATAAATCTTCTCTCACCCTGAGGATAATAGTAGAATCTTCGATTATATCAGTGGTCGTGAACTACCTCTAACCTTTTTGCAGTGTGATGTGTCTGCCTGTTTAGATTGGGGTGGAAAACTGGTTTCTTGCAGCTAAAACATGCTTTAACCTATTTTCGAGGGGGGGACTAAGTTATACGATTTGAGATCCTCAATAATGCATGGAGAAATAAAGATAACAGATAATTTTTGGGTTACATGTTCATTAGTTGCGGCTAGTGCCAACTAACTATTCGCTTCTTCTCCTTCTACAATAGCTGCCATAAATGTAAGTAGTGCATCCTCATCTGACTCATCATCTAAGCTTAATGCTCCATCATTGTGTTCGGGGACGTTTGGTACCTCCGTTCTTGTAAACATGCCCTTAGTAATAAATTTGGAGGGTCTTCCCTCGAACAGGTTGCGTAGTGTCTCCCTTTCTTCTTTGTCCACTTGGGAACATTCATACTTAAAGTGATCAGGAGACTAACACTCGAAGTACGTTCTTTGGGGTGTCTTTATGAAGCTCTTTTCATCTGACTTGGAGATGTTGGAATTGTTCTTCGTTTCTCCAACAATTTGGAGAGTCTTCTCATCTGTTCTTCAAGCTCTTCTACAGAGCCTCATCTTTTTTCCTAGATGAGGAGGATGATGCTCTCTTCGTCTACCCTGGTTGGACTCTGCTAGCTTCTCAAACTTGTAGGTTTGTTTCTCTGCTTGATAAAGCTTCGTTTGCCTTCCTTGATAATCCTTCTTCACAAAGAAAGTGGTATCCTCATGGCTCTGGCTTGGTGAACTTGTCGGAATTGAGGCCTCGTGGTTGTTCACCATTGCTATGTCTCATTCGTGGGCTTTGAACTGGCCGACTAGCTCCTTGGTGGGGATTTGAGAGAGATCATTCTCCTTCAAATTGGTTAGCTATATAATCCAGTCCTCCTTGAGCATCCTCGCAAGAAATTTGTCATAGGGATCACCGGTTGTGTAGTTGTGCCCAAGGGTGTTCAACTCACAAACAATAGTGTTGAACCTTGCTTCCATGGCCTTGATGCTTTCTCGTTGCAGCATCTTGAAGGACTCATATTTTTCGATGCACACTTGTTGCTTGTTGTGTCTCATCTGGTTAGACTCTTAGAATAGTCTTGTGAAGTAGTCCTAAACTTTTTGCACTCTCAAGGTGCACAACCTCTTCGATCAGGCTCTCACTGAGTGTGGAATATATGATGTTTAGAGCATGATAGTTTAGCTGGTCTTGCCTCTTGTCTTCAGCGATCCATTCTTTCGCTGGCTTTTCCACCATATCAGGTCCATCATCTCCACTTACTTGAACATTGACCTTTGTAATCTTGATGGTCCCGTTTGTCAACACATCTTTCATCTCCTGATCTTAACTTCTGAGGTGTGTAAGGTCATGCTTTTTTGAGCTAATATACTTGTCTATAGAGAATTGAGGAAGCTTTGTGGTATTCATTCTCTACCTTTAAGTACCTGCTCACTAAGACAAAAAGCATTGTAAGGAATGGATCTTGTCCAAAGCATTCAAAGTCGTCAGTCGTGAAGATCAACTACTCTGATATCACTTGTTGGTCCTCAATAAGAGGATTATATGTGCAACGGATAATTTCTTACTCATTCAGAGCTCGGAACTGACTGTTAGAAAAATATTGTATTTCTAACATGACCTAGTATTAAGTTGACTGATAAGAAGGTTATATATCAATTATTAAGTTGACTAATTGGGGAAAATGTTGTTGATCCCCAATAAGAGGGAAATATTAGCTTTATTTTTAATCTTGTTAGAAAAATGTTATTAAAAGATTTTATTATTTTATGTATAAAAGCTTATGAAATAAAACACGAATAAGATACTTAATTTCGTCCCAACAAAAAAATTGCGATGCTTTTATTGTAACTTTTGCGACAACTGAGTATCTACACAATATATATATATATATATATATATATAGAGAGAGAGAGAGAGAGAGAGATGTTAGATCATATGAGAATAGATGTTAATGTAAGAAATGAGAATAAATCTAAGTCTTTGATTTCACAAGATCTGCGGTCATGCTTTAATAATTTCCGTTTTCATTTTATCCTCCGCGAACTTCATTATTACATATTTAAGGGTATCATTGTCATTTAACCTGATGGTAACTCCCTCAAATCATTTCTATTTTCATTTTATCCTCCGCGAACTTCATTATTACATATTTGGATCTGTAATTCCTTTTCTTTTTTATTTTTCACAAGATTTCGATTGCCTTGTTGAGTCATCTAATACTCTAAAATTAAATTAAATTTTATTATTATTTAATTGAGTTTTCTAATTTAATGAAGTTTTAAATAGATAAAATAAACTTAACATATTCTTCTGAAAAATTAATTTTATTTTTATTTAATTTAATTTTTCTCATTTAATAAAATATAGAGGAGATAAAATTAAGAGAAATGTTTCTAAAAATTTGATTTTTTTCTTTGAATGATGTATATAGGAGATAAAATAAAGAGAACTTAAATACTTTTTCCGAAAAATTGATTTTATTTTTATTTAATTTAATTTTTTCCATTTAATGACTTATAGAGGATATAAAATGAAGAGAATTGTTTCTAAAAATTTGATTTTTTTTATTTAATGATGTATATAGGAAATAAAATGAAGAGAATTGAAATCATTTTTTTCCGAAAAATTGATTTTATTTTTATTTAATTTATTTTATATTGAGCAATAATTGAGATAAAATGAAGAATGACTAAGATATAATGAAGAACTGCTAAGATAAAATGCATGTCACATATAACATCAAAATTCACATCGAATTTATTTTATAATAAATCACAATTGAGATAAAATGAAGAATAACTAAGATATAATGAAGAACTGCTAAGATAAAATGCATGTCACCTGTAACATCAAAATTCGAATCGAATTTATTTTATAATGATTCGCAATTGAGATAAAATGAAGTATAAGTAAAATAAAATGAAGTATATAATACATAAAATGAACAAAACACAACTCTTGCGCCCTGTACGTTCGTAATGACTTTGTTGCCCTTAAATGAAGTAAAATGAGGATATTATGACGCGTTTTTTGTTAAAGCTCTTATGTAATCTGGATCGTTGATGTTGGCAAATCTATGGACGAGATTTATTCTCATTTCTCATTATAAGGGCTATTCTCACCAGATCAGCCCCCTATATATATATATATATTTTATAGGGGCTTAATCCAGTGAGAATAAAGAATATGAGAATACTACATTATATCCTCACTCTACTTTATTTTAACATAAAAATCATTCATTAAAAAAATACTTCATTTTAATCTCAAAATACTTCATTTTCATTTTATTTTCGATTTCCTTCATCGTATCTTTATATATATATATATAGGGTAGTGATCAGTTGAGAATATGAGTTACTATGAGAAATAAGAATAAATCTTGCTCGTCCATCTCATCAAATCGACGAACGGAATTCATTCTCGGCAAATTTAAAAAGATGGCATTTTTGGCCCAATATCCTGCAATAAAGGTTAAAACTGTAAAAATACTCAAAAACAAATAGCAACCTGCATTTTAAGCCCGATTTACTTCATCTTTAGCCCGATTTACTTCATTTTTACATAAATACGAATTTAAAAAAAATAAAATTACACCGCATTAACTATCGTAAGTTCATTTTTGACCATCCTACGTGCATCTATAAGAATGCTATCATGCATTTTTTGTTACATTCTTATTGACTTTGACACAATTCCATGAATTACGATAGGTCAACTTTTTACAGTTTGCACACATTCTCATTGGTTTATCAAACATTCTAAGAGCTTTCTCATTCCTCGAAACAATTTGACTTTCACTGCCTTTGGTTTTCACAATAACTGGAGGCAACACTTCAATATTTTCAGTAACTGATCGACCATAAAAACCTTCAAGCAGTTTCTTTTTCAAAGCAGCAACACGAGCATAGTCCCTATAAAACTCAACACCATCATCAACAGTTCTAAATATCTGCCATTAAAATGTTTCATCTCATCAACACACTTTGGAATAAATGAACCTATAAGATACAAAAATGCATGAAATTAACAATAAAGATGCACAATATAAAAGTAAAAATGAACATCCGAATAAAACAAATTTTTTAAACTATATTCATGCACAATGAATCAATTACAAACAAAGTTTACAATTCCAAAACTAGATCAAATCATCTCCGAACATTAAAAAACATCAAAAGAAGCATGAACACTATCGAAAATAAAAAATACAAAGCTATGGACTTACTTTCAGATGCTCGATCAGACATGTCTTCTTCAAACAATCGAAGTCCAAAACTCAATAACAACCACAATTTACAAAGTCGAGACTGAACACGAATTCCAAATCCAGAAACAAAGAAAAAAATCTTATCAACAGAAGAAATATAAATCAAATCGAACGAAGAAGAAAGAAGAAATCACATCGCGTGAAAAAATGTATGAAAAATCTAATTAAATATGGAAGGATATACTATTTAAATTTTAAAAAAACTAAAATTACAAAAATAACCTTAATGAATCAACACTACAGGATAATCGAGGAAAACTGCACACGGAGTAAAATAGATCACGAGCGTTCAAATTCACAAAATCAAAGGCTGAGATTTATTCTCATTTCTCATACTAAAAACTATTCTCACATGATCACTACTCTCTCTCTCTCTCTTTTTATATCCCTTTGGATCCTTCTAAGGATATAAAAAATAAATAACAAATTGAATAAACCAGGCGAACCCTATGCATGTTCCTAATATTTAATTATAGATGATGGATTAATAGAATACCTGAACTCCAGCTTCTGATTTCTTGAATATGGATGATGGTGGCGATAGATACAGAATGTGGGGATCCAATCAATGCTATTGTGTTCCAGCAAATCTGATCTTCTGATTTGTTACCTTGCTCCTTGGAGATCTGGTGTGGATATAATACTGAGTTCCACCAAAGCTTCAAGTTAATTGATTAGTTTTGTTGATTGGTGTAGCCACCACCGTTTCTCTCTCTAATTTAATATTACGTATTGAATAATGTGTTGAGTATATTTGATTTGCAGAGAGGGCTATATATAATGTTAGGGTTTGCAAACCCCAACTCTAATGGGCTCAATCAGTTTGCGGGCTATACTAAAAACTAAATGCAAATAATAAAGTGAACACTCCTTATTAACTAATTCTCTTGTCCAACACAGTACACAATTAATAAATACAACATACTTTTGCTTTCACCGCCGAAAACAATGCTGACTCACCCATTTATTACAACATTATATGAAACGGGTTGCATTAGACTTGAATGATCCACATATTTAAGGTTCCACACATTAATTAATTAATTTGGCTTATGACAATTAGCCATAATTAATTGATTTCTTATTTCCTACGTAGTACCACTCACTCCTTTTTCACTTATCCATGAATTAATAATTCAATCAGAAGGGTTTAGCATAATGAACCATGTGAGCACGCCAGAGAATGTCCCCATCCTAAAAGAGATATGATTACCTACATGTCCAGCCTAAGCAGGCTACACACAAACTGTCACACCTAAGATGCAAATGTTAGAGTACATGAAAGACTTGTCACCGTATCAAGTCAAAGTGTGGTCAACTTATGTATGCCATGATTACTAAATTATTTTGTTAGCGATTTAGCTAAGCTAATAATATAGTGATGAAATAAATTATTGAATCCAAGAGGAGTGAAATAACGAAGAAACCCTAAGTACCAAATCAAGAGTTTTCGGAACATTGTATAGGAAATAGAAAATAGATATTGTGGTTGAATTTCAAGAACTAAATTGAAGCAGTAAATCGTGAAAGGTTTAAAAGCGAATATGAAAAACATAGATCCTAGGGTTTCTACATATTATGCCATATAAGTATTTTTGAGTCAATTAATCGCCAAATTTAATTCTTCTTCGTAGTGGGACATCAGAAAGATATTACGAATTTTTGTTGAGGACAATTCACAAAGTTGATTAATTAATTATCTCTACCTTTTCAGTCTCGAGAAAATATAATTAACTCTATTTGTTCTACACATTTATTCCTACAAATTCATTCCTTCTTTTCAGACAAGAAAATTAATTTATATTATGAAAACCATGTTCCATTGAAATTTATTACTTTTTGAGTCTCTAAATTCAAACTAAATTAACCCTAAATTATGGCCAGTAATTCAAGATTGTAATTAATCTCAGTTTTCATAAACTACGAATGAGAAAGGTGATTAATCTAATTCAACCTACACATATGCATAATATTCGAAACCCTAGAATCTATTGAGAATTTAGTTACACATAGACATAATAGGAATTAACATAAAGAGATAAAACCTGAAAATAGTCTTGCATAAATAAAACTGAACTCCGAATATGATTGAGTTGTTGCCATAGTTTCCAGATGTAACTTCAAGTGCAAAGACAAATTAAATACTAAATTGTTGTTGTAGACACTCTCTTGAATGAAAATAAAACCTAACACCTCTAAAATTCGACTCCAAAGGGCTATTTATACTTGTGTTGGATGTATCATGTCAAGCCTAGGAAACAAAATACAGATATATCTTAAATCTTAGAAAATTTTGACCGACGTGGATTCCCGTCGGTCGAGGTGAAAACAAGGATCGACCCCTCCGTCGATCACTGCAAATTCTTTGGCGTCGATCGACACGCATCGGCCTCGATCAAAGCATTCTTGTTAACTTCATCGTTTTCTCCTCCAATTCTTGATCTGAATTTTCTTCATCATCCTAGAGGATGTTGATTTCTCAACTAAGCGATTTTGAATCAACTCAGCTGGTCTTTCTGATGAAAACATGAGTTTGAATTTCATTGGTTGATAGTTCTTCTTTACAAAAAGAGCAACATCATCCAATTGTTTCGTTGGCGACTAAGATGGTCTGGATGCCTCATTGTTATTTATAATGGTAATGTCCTATTCATGGGCTTGGACAACTGCAAACAACTCCTTCACTGGAATCTTTGATAGATCTTTCTTCTTCAAGTTTGTTACTTTAACAAACAAATATTTTTTGGGACATTAGGAGATGATCTTTACAATAAGGTTCGTGACTGAATATGTTCTTCTGAATGCATTTAGTTTGCTAAATATTGCATTGAACATAGTTTTCATTGATTTGCTAGATTTTTCGGGAAGCATTTTGAATGATTTGTGCTTACCCACACAGACATGTAGCTCGTTACGCCTCATATGATTAGATTCATCGCACATACTTGCTAGGTAGTCCCAGAACTCTTTAGCCACTTTCCATATGAGCAATATCTTCAATCAACTCCCTACTATTGATCTCTCTTTTTATCTTATGCAGACCATTCATTAGTTGGTTTTAGAATCATTTCTGGTCCTCCATAGCTAATTCTTGTATTAACCTTCATGATGTTGGTGGGTCCCGTGGCAAGCACATCTCACATCTCCTGGTGTAGGCTTCTGAGATGTATAATAATGCGCTTCCTCCAGCTTGTATACCATTATACTAATAATTATGGTAGCTTTCATGTATTCATCCTGAAATAATCTGCTTGTTACAAGAAACATGTAAGGATCGGATATGGTTCTAGGTGACAACTAAGCAATCAGTCAAGTAGGCCTACTTCTCTGATACCACTTTTTAGTTCCGAATAAGAGCATAGATAAAATACGTAACGTAATTCTTAAAGTGTGATGGCCCGAATTGATTCTTACTCAAGTCAGATTGTACTTATTGAAAACTAGTTAATCGTTAGTATGAGTAAGTTAGCCAATCTAGTTAATACACCAATAATTTAGTCGGTTTTTGGGTTTCAAATAATTTAACGAGTAGATATGTAAATCAAAGCAGTAAATAATACATGATATATAGTGGTTCGAATGTCAAAAAATCCTTCGTCCACTCTTCGATCGCCAAATAGATCAAAAATTCAATGAAACAATTTACAACACAGTGCAACAAGCCTCTTCCATTTTTGGGAAACTCTTATCTACATATTCCAAGCATCTACAGGCAGCAAGCTTTACCACACGATTCCATGTATTAAGCTCTCCGGTTATCTTCAAATTGGCAAACTTTATCACGAACACGTCGCTAGGTCTACGAGCTCGATAGGTGTGGGTTTGCGTCCTCACATAACTTGGGATTATTTTATGGATGTTGGGTAGACTGTTGATGTTTTAGAAAATATTCTCGGATCCAGTCTCTTGGAAATAGTCTGAACTGCGGTTAACTCAAGCTAATCAGCTATGAGTCTCATGTTAGAACACGGTGATCACGTCAGAGATGGAGGCTTTAGATCGTAGGTTGTCCGTGCTGGTAGATTGTGTTTTGTATGAATAATCTTTGTGACCTTCTATCTGTCGATCTTATTCGGTTCTAAATCGGTACTTTTAGACAAGGTGGATGATTCAGGATGGTTTGAAAACTATCTATTTAAGTGATGAGCGTGTTCTCTAATGTTTTGAATTTTTAGGAACTTTCTGCTACATTAAGGACTTTTCGTCAGAACGACGTTTAACCGGTTTGAGGAATCTCGAATGATTCTCTTGTCTTTACTAAGTTTGAAACAATAGTCTTTTATCTTCAGTTAGTATCTTGTCACGGTTCGACTAACTTATTGTTTTTTTATTTTTACTGACAATTGTCTTTATACCTTTGAATTCAGTCTTAAACTGATCAGCTAAGTCTCCAGCTTAATTGATATTTCATCAACTGACTAAGCATCAACTATTTAAATCTTCGACTGGTCTCTTCTTTGACTAGCAAGAGTTGATACCTAGATCTATTACAACTCGAGGAACCTATATAGATGTTACAAGTTTAGAATCACTCTATAAATTCAACTAACAACTGAGTTGGATTAATAACACATCAAAACAATATTTCCTGAGAATATCATTCGAAATCTGAATTGAAAATTTAAGGATTGATAAGTAATATCAAAATAAATATATGTTCCTTATTAATTCTTTGAATAAACATCTTCGTCCACGTATGAAAGGTATGGCTAACATTAACTATAAGTAGCATATGATGTTAGTGGCGAATTAAAAAGAAATTATAGGGAAGTTCCATCAAATGTTACATAATATCTACATAATTTAATAAAAACATCAATTCATAATAATAACAATAATAATAATAATAATATATAAAGATTTATGAGCTAAAATTGATCTCAAGGATAAAAAATAAAATAAAATAAAAAAACAAAAAATCTACGACAAACGAAAAAAATTTGACTGTTCTTCATCTTTAGCCCCTTCACATATTTAGAGGGATGGTAGGGGAGCCCCCTTCTCACTGTCTGATGTAAGATATGAATTTACTGTCCAACCACCACCTTAATTAAGGAGACCAACTTTGTACCATGTCATTCAAACTGTGCAATTAAAATATATATCTTGATTGGATGTTTGTTTTAATACATTATCATGTTTATATTAGTGTAAGATGGATAACGAGAGACTATTTATAGATCAATTAAATAGATGGATTTGTATTACACTTGGACAAGAACCCAACAATGTAAATATTGGAATTGTTATGTGAGAAATATCTAATCAACAATTCTTATTTTAATATTTGGAGAATCAACTAATTTTATGAGAATATTTATTAAGTCATATTAAAATGAACTAAATAGTTTATATTTGATACCACTTGTTATGACCGGAGCTTTACATTAATATATATTATTTACTTTGGGTCGAGTACAAGCCCGCGTAATTTTTATTTTTTAACATCTCCTAAAAAGCTTCAAACGAATGAAATTAATTGTAAACTCTTATACAAGGATGCTCTCATTTCCTTCACCGATTTAGAACAACTTGAGTTTGCTACCCAACAATTTAGCTTGCATCTTTTTAAGCTATATTGTATTATCATCACTTCTCTATTAGTAAAATCTCCAGGCTTGGTAATGCCCCCGGACGTAATGGATATCAGTGAACCAAATAACTAAATATTGTGCTCTTTTATGTATTTTAACATTGTTGTCGCTGTTTATTTCCTTAACACGTTAATTGGAGAGTTCAAGCATCGAGCCTTTTATATCAATGTGGACACTAAAAAATTTGATTAAATAGTATTTACTTGATATTTAAATACATAAGTAATGTATTAATTTAAATTCATACACTCAAATATCTCAAGGAAACTCGAATCCATAACTTTTAATTATAGAAAAGACACTTTCATTACTACACTTCGAACATGAAACATAAAAACATTATTATATAAGATCGGTCCAGCCAAAATGTTTGTTCTTATATTTCAGATTGTTGATCAAATTAATATCATCCATTTAAACTTTTTTAATTGATCAATCAAATAACTCATCTCAAACTAGCCAAATCAATTTAATGTAACCAATTTGAAATAC
This sequence comes from Plectranthus barbatus, assembly GCA_026898455.1. NCBI lineage: Eukaryota > Viridiplantae > Streptophyta > Magnoliopsida > Lamiales > Lamiaceae > Plectranthus > Plectranthus barbatus. Next base: position 85,480 of record JAPKLW010000961.1, on the reverse strand, counting down.
TAGAATGGCATATTCATATCTAATTTTGGTGCACGATATTCTCAATATTGGAGGGTTTATTTATAATGTAAGTTCAAGGGTTTCAAGGTCTTTCCGTACTCATATATTTTCCTTATTTTATAAATAAAATAACACAAATTATAAATAATACTTCTTTAATGAATAAATAATATGATCAAACATATTAATTATTATTTTGAGAAATATCATTTATTCTAGATAAATGATACTTCCTCCATCCCGGTATATTAATCTTGTTTTTCTTTTTTATCTGTCCTGGTATATTAATCACATTTACTAAAATAACAAATTTTTCACGTTGACCAATAAAATATTGATTTCACTATAACAAAAACTATTGGTCATTGTGACCGGTCAATATAAGATTAATTAATCGAGACGGAGAGAGTATTTTATATTGACTTTAGACATTTTGTATGAATTTTTAATTTTCAACCATATGCCTTGCAGTTCATATGATAGATCATAAAACCACCTATAAATTACTATGTATTATAAAAATAAACAGATTTAAACTGAGTATGCTATAATTATTTGAATTTTCTAAATTATAATTGTGAAAGGAAAATGAAATGTAGAAAAAAAATCTAATACTATTTATTTATTTAGTATAAATTTTATTGGGCCAATATGTGGATACACTCATACACAGCCGATGCCAGTAGCCCATAAGACTTGGAATTTATTTGGGTAATTCTCTTTTCTGTTGATACGAATGAAATAAATATAAATATTATTTTATTAAACAATTACACTTAAAATTCCTTGCATAAGAAAATTATTAATTTCACCAAATGTATGAGTTAATTCTGAAATTTATCGTATGTCTTAATATTTATAATTTTAACTTAATATTTACTTTTATTAAATTAAAATATCATAGGTGATTGACTATCATAAAAATGCATTGAATCACAATTACATTTTAGAATTGAGAGTATGAGAGTGATCGAGGTAGTGTTAATATCACATAGAATATAAATTGTGAGGGATTAGAAAAAAAAAGTTATACAAATGCGACCTATATAGATATTTTCTTGTGGGGGAAGGGATTAAGTCATCAACTTTGAAGGCTATATAAAATAAAGGGAAGGTTTCAGATTAGACACGTCTAAACGATTTATCCAAGTTTTTTTCATTAACCCAACTCAAACTCATCTAATATGTTTTAATTGGGGAATAATAAACCCTATTTGGGATGGGTGAACCTATTAAGGTATGAATAAAACTCGTCTAAACCGTTTAGGCGTGTCTAATGCAAGTTTTTGCCTAAAATAAAAGGTGATATGAGTCAATTTTGGAATTTATTGAATACTTTTATATTATTAAATTGTAACCTAATATTTACTTTTATTTGTTAAAATTATTATAAGTGATTGACTATATTAGAAATACCGTGAGTCACAATTATATTTTAGAATTAATGGTAGGAGAGTGATTAAGGTAGTATTAGTGATATAGAGAATATAGATTGTGACGAGATTAGAGATAATAATAATAATAATAATAATAATAATAATAATAATAATAATAATAATAATAATAATAATAATAATAATAATAATAATAATAATAATAATAATAA